>JAQZBX010002548.1:0-71228 GCA_029593785.1 Cabassous unicinctus
CCAATTATAGAGGTCAGAGGTGGAAAATGGGACATAAATCATCCGAGTATGGCCCGGAGGCGCCCCTGGTTGAGGAGGAACTTCCCTGAGCGGCAACAGGGGCACTGAGGAATCAGGCCCTGGTGGAGGGGGCTGATAGGGAGTTCCCCCTCTCATGTGGGGAGGACTCTGGACCTCCCCTTGGGGCGAGCGCCCTGGGACCTGTTGCTGCGCGGGAGTTCTTGGGTAAGGCGGGAGGTCAAACAGGCTTTCAGTTATATCATCAGTTTCCCCCGGCAGAACAGGATATAAACGGGGTTTCTGTTTTTCTAATTTCCCATCTTTTTTCTATTTCAGGGGATCCCGCACCCCTCGAGGTTTCAGGGCAGTCACTAAAATGGTTTTTCCCCCTACCCTTGCATACATATCCCCCTTCCTCAATTTCTGGCATTTCTGGATATAATCTGCTTTATCATGCACAATGTCAATCCAAACATCTATATAAACTCTCTGGTCGGGGTGGGGCACCCCATAAACAACAGACCGTATAGCAAACAACAGAGATCAATCAAATGAGCCTTCTGAAGGCCAATCTATTTGGAAGGCTGGCCATTCAAGTTCACAGAGGGTTCATAGGAAGCCTGGATCTGCTGGCTTCCCATAATCACAGGATTTCTAAAAGAAATCAGAAAATTTATCAAGAATGCATTCAAGAGGAGTCCATGGAGTGGATTTTCCTTGTCCCATCCTGTTAGGGTTGAAACAATTAAAACACCAAGAAACACTGAACGTAAATAGACAGACAAACAAAACACTGGAGACTAGTCTCACTTCCACTCACACAGCCAAATACCAAAGTGAAGCCTAACGGTTTCCAAAATCAGGAGAGGGCGTCCTGACCCTGATTCAGGGAGTGCAGTACCACGGCGTCCCGCCTGCAACAGCCCCACAAATGCTCCGGAGCCAACACAAAAGGGAAAATCCCTTACCAGATTCCTAGAGGCCACAGTCCTAGTCCGAATCTGATCACAAATCGAAAGCAAAGGCGAGGAAGTGGAGGCACTTCCCGCTTAGTCTGAGGAGGTCGACCCCAATTAAGGGGGACCTCGCGGTGAATCCCGCTGGGGCCTCAAAATGTTTTAACCCAGGAGATCTACCATACTCAGACTTTAAGACTTTAGTTACTTTTATTGAGCTATGCCCGTGGGCGTCTGCAGCACACCTCATGCAGGAGGGAACTGCAGCCCCGAGGTTTTAAAATGGCTCCTTTTTATAGGGGGTTGCCAACGCAGTTTGCAAGCAAGCAGGGTGTACAGAAGCGGATCTTGGCGGTTAGCTAGTGTTTGTACAACTTCAAGGTTCTGATAACTTGGGACACAGCTGCAAGGTTGAGATGTTTTTGCAAGGTCTCTCAAGGGAGGGGAGGTTATGTGCTTCCCAGATAGGACACTCAGGGAACAATAGAAAGTTTTCTTCTCTAAGTTACTTTGGGTAGGCTAATTTGGAGCTAGAGTACAACAGAACCACTTATGCTATAAAGGTATAATAACCAGCATATATAAAGAAATCTTATATCTCTATAATAAAAAGACAATTAACCCATTAAAAAAATAGTCAAGGGATTTGAATTGTTAGTTTTCCATAGATGAAATGCAAATGGATAAAAAACACATGAAAAGATACTCAACATTTTTAAATATTGGGAAAATGCAAGTCAGAACTACAATGAGATATCATCTCACACCTATTAGCCTGACTGATAATAAAAAAGAAAACTACAATTTTCTAGAGAATGTGGAGGAATAGGAACACTCATCCACTGCAGGTGGAAATGGAGAATGTTGCAGCCACTGTGAAAGATGGTTTGGCAGCTCCTCAGGAAACCAAGTAGAAATTTCCCATATGAACTAGAAATCCAACTATTAGAAATATATCAGAAAAATTGATAGCTGGGATACCAGCAGATATATGCATACCAAAGTTCATCACATCATTATTCACAATTTCCAAAAGTTGGAAGCAGCCCAAGTGTCCATCAAAGGATGAATGGATAAATGAAATATGTTATATATTTATGATTGATTATTACTCAATAAAGGAATAATTCTAGAAAGGAATGATGTATTGACACAAGCAAGAACATGGATTTAACTCAAAGATCATATGTTGAGGGAGGTAAGCTAGTCACTGCAGTATGAAAGTTGCATGATCTCACTGCTATGAACTAAAGGAATTTAGCAGACAAATGGAGGTAGAGTCTAGAAGATAGGTTACTAGGAGATAGAAAGGGCATAGAGTGTGATAAACTCATACTTAATCTGGGAGGAATATATGATAAGGTGGATGGTTGAGGTTTGGCAGTGGATTGGGGTGAAGGTTTTGCAACATTATGAGTGGTGTTGATGGTACTGCAATGTGACTGTAAGTCAGAAGTCATGGTGGTTTGGGTAATCCATGGATCTCAGGGGATGATGAGATGAAGGAACAGGTGACTGTGTGGATTGTTTTGCTCTGGGGGGGCCAAGGACTGTGGTTGAGCCTACAATGTTGGGACTATTCTTGTGGGATCTATGGCAGGGGAGTGTCATTGGTGCAGGAGTTCAGTGCTTGGGAAATGTGTAGGGGGAACATGAACGTGTTTATGTTGTCATAGACTATCTTAGTGGCTGGAGACTCATACAATAACCAACAAAATATTTAACCCCCATCCTAGGGAGTCCTGCTGCTTTCTCAACTAGAGTGGCAAAAATCTCTGGAGTATATAGGCAGGGCCTAAAAAAATAAGTCAAACCAATATGCCAAGCCTTGTATATTAATGTTGGTACTTATAAGACTTATTCTCGTAAAAGTGAAACAGCCTAATAAAAACTAATGTCTAAGAATTACCTCATGAAAGCCTCCTTATTACACAAATGTGACCTCCCTCAAAGCCAAACTCAGCAAATAAACTCACTACTTTACCCCAAACATGGGACATGACTTCTGGGGTTGAGCCTCTCTGGAACAATTACTACCAAACACTAATCAATTATGCATTTGGATAAAGATCTTGAACAAAATAGGGAAACATTAAACACAAAAGCATTTTTATGGCAAAGAAATTTCAAAAGGAGTTAGGAGGTAATTTCAGAGTTTCGTTTTTCAGAGTTTATGCAAATATCAGGCATATCTCACTAACTGCCACAGTAAAGAAAATCAAAAACATGGGTACTTTCAAGGGCTCTAGAAATGTCCAGACACAATAGGCAAAGCACACCATCTCATGAAAACAGCTCCCCATAGGTGGGTCTTATCCTGGAATATACAACAATCTCTTTCCCCAATATATCAGAGTTAAAGACTCATTTATAATGTCCCAACACAAATTTTTCTTCCCCTTTTATTTAAGCCTATATTTAGTACTACACCTGCTAAATACATGTCTCAGAGACTTAAATCTCCCATCTATTCATAAGCTGGTTGAGCCCTGAATTTTAGCAGTGTTGTAGCCAGTACCTACTCTTCAATTCATTGAGACTCACCCAGGACAAGTAATAAAATGATGATAGAAAGCTCATATCCCCAAAAACAAAGAGTAGCTGCAACTACAACAAAACAGTCCCTTCCATCTTCCTCATAAGATTTTGTCCTACTCTAAACTTGAAGCAGAACAGGCTACATCATCCCCAAATCCTCATAATTGAGAAATGAACAAATATAAGGGGTAAATGCAATCACTGACCAATGTAGACTTATTTTATTTAGTAGTGGAGGAAGTTTCAACATTGATATGAAGGCAGTGGTTCCCAGAGGTTCTGAGGGGAGGAGAAGGGGAAGAATAGGGTGAACATACGTCATTTTTTGGGCATTAGAATTCTTCTGCATGATATTGCAATCACTGTTAAAACCCTATATACGGTTTGTCAAAACCTGTAAAACTGTACGGTGCAAAGTGTGAACCACAATGTAAACTATAGACCTTGGCTAGTAGCAATGCTTCAATATTGGTCTATCAATTATAAAAAATGTATCACACTAATGTAAGATGTTATTAATAGGGGAATATATAGGAGGGGAAAGTGTTAGGCTATATGGGATTCCTCTATACATTTGATGTAACTTTTCTGTAATCTAAAATTTCTCTACAAATAAAGTTTATTAAAAAAAAGAAGAAACATGATTTTGATAGAAGGTTTACCTGTCCTGTAGAAGTTGATCATGATGGAAGAGCATTTGAAAAGCCATAGCATCTTTCACCTGGGCACAAAGCCATACCAGTGCCCTGTGGAAAGCTGCTGTGCTAGGGTCTCTGCTTGTACTAGCCTAAACACCCACGCTAAGAAATGCCTTCAGGAGGTGGATGTTTAAAAGGAAGCCATTGCCTAATCTCTAGGTGTAATAGACTCTTCACATCCAAGCACAGCATGAAGACTCACATGGTCAATCAGCAAAACCTGTGCCAAGATCTGCTACCTCAGCTAGAGGCTTCAGGTTCTCTTATGCCCAGGAGTGAACTTACCAGCCCAGGACAAAGCAAGCTCAATAATATAGACATAGTTTCCCTTTTTTCTAATGAATCTGGTAATGGTAATATTTCAGCAATTGTATCAGACGTGGCATTCGTGCTCTCTGGAATTTTGACAGGCAATGTAAATTCTGTGAGCTTATCTCTTGGTGGGAATGTCCTGCTACTAATAATTATTTAGAGTAGATGGACCCATTGGTTTTGGTGGCCAACAGTGGTATTCCACCAAGTCTGTTGAGGCCTTTTGTTCTTGGGACAGCAGCTACAGTTCTTCAGCAAAGCAACATAAACTTCGATGATGTGCAAACTGAGTAGAGAAGCATTAGATTGTCTGGTATCACTACTGGTGAAGAACATGGGTCAAGACCCACAGGCTTTGACCACCAACTGTAATTTAGCACTGAACCTAACCACACTACCTAAGCACACTGACCCCTTCAAGCAGCAACTGTGGAAACAGAAATGTCCCTGAAGTGCTCAGTCGAACCAAAGTGGAACAGAACATGCCTCCTGTCTCAGATGATGTTGGAGAGCAAGAAGGAAGCAAAGTGGTGACCCAGGTTGTATTCTCTAATCCAGCAGAAAAATACAATGCTCAGAAAGACACATATTTCAGGGCAGTGATCAGCAACTTACATTTAGTATGAAATACTATACTCAGTCACCAGCACATAGTTCACTTGTGTTATACTCAATTTTGAGGTTATTCTGGATTAATCATTATATGCAGACATTTCTTGTGGTTTGCCAAAAGACAAAGCCCTGGGCTATGAGTCTATATATTTGAATCCTGATCTTCATTCTGAAACTGACTAGATTTTATGATCTTTAGCAAATCACTTAACTTCTTAGAGCATTGAATTTTCACTTATTTCTAAAATGAGGCAGTTTATGTAGATAATCTCTAAGGTCTTTTTTTAACGTTTTTTTTTATTGTTCATAAAAATCAAGATTTTTCAAAGTATGTAACAATATTTGTAAAATGATATATAAATACATATGCATATATGTGTATTTTCTTACATAAATATTATTTTCTATATATATATATTTTAAGGGTGCTTAGATTACCTAATTATTACTCAGAAATTACAAGGATTCCCATGTTCCCCACCTCCCACACCTCCCACAACATCCAGTTCTGTAATTCTGTTATAATGTGATTTTTTTTCTTGAATAATGCTGGGATATGTATTTATGTTGGAATGTATTGTCTTTTTTGCTTCTTGAAAAATAAAAATCCTTAGGGTGAATATTGGCCAGAGGAGAGGCAATCATGACATTACCTCTCTCTAAAGGTTAATGGAAACTTTAAACCAATGCCAGAATATTGTTTTTTAATAAGAATTAACAAGAAAAGAAATAAAGGAATGGTATTGAGTCTTTATTCCTGGGGGTTATAAAAGTGTTTCTCCAATTGTAAGGCTGGACATTTAATATACATTAATTATATTTCTTTCAAACGTAAAATATAATTTAATTTAAATAATTTGAAGACTTCTGGGAAAGATTCTAAATGACATTTTCTTCAGTGTAAGATGGGAATGATCAAATTTTTTTTTCTTTGTGGCATAGGTTAAATTTGATGGCAATGTTTGTATTGTTCAAAAATGATAAATCTTTTGAATGAGAATTCATTGTGAGGGAATAAATAACTGACTTTCATGGAACTAGATCTTGTTAGTCTCCAAGAAGTGTGGTCTCTGTCTTTCCTTTTCTGGTGTCTTGTTTTGTCAGTGTCATGGCCGTATTCCCTAATGTTTGCATAGGATGCCACAGCAGTTGCCAAGTGGACAGGTTAATGGGCACAGGCTGGGTGATGGACTGAAACTGAGAGTGAGATGTAAAATCAGTCCCTGTGTATGGGGATGGTTGCCTTGGTACCCTGGGAAGCTGTAGCTCTACAGTGCCCCCTACATCTCCAGAACTGTAAATGTGTGGAGTCAGGATAATTTAGCAAATTGTTCATCCTAATACCCTGTTGGTTGTCTAGCTAGTTGTGTGACCTTGGGGAGCCTTTCATCTCTGATTACAAATGGTGTTTGGTGCATGGGTTTCAAGTATTCCAAAGCTGTTGAGGCGTGTTCTTTTTTCCCCTCTTTTTTTGTAGTGATAAATATTAAACCATTTTTCTTACAAACACTCATAAATTTACAGCAGGACAGAAGTCCTGTTGGAATACTGTTTTTCTGGCTCCCTCAGTAAATGTCCAAATTCAGTAACATAATTATTGTCTTCGTGTATAAGACTTTTAGTAAAATTCCTGCTGCCAGGGTGGCCTTTGCAGTGGATACCTAAAACAGGACCTCCTCCAGGTTGGCTATATTTAAATATTATTATGTGCTTTATTCTGAAAAAATATTGGGAAGTGCTGCAGTAAATTAATCCTGTGTTACCAAGGAGTCTTGTTATTCCTTTCAGAAAGCAAAGTAGTATGTAATTCATCTTATATCCGTTTCAATGTAAAATATTTTTACATATTTAAGACTTTGTAAGAATAAACTTCTTTGAATAATAAAATTATGTACATTGTTAAAAAAATCTTGGCTAAGAATGTTTTTTAATCCTTGAACCTGAAAAGAAAGTAGAGATGATGAAACTGTTTCCTGGAGGTTATATCCCAGAGAAGAAAAATTGCTTTAGTAAGAAAAAGGCCGAGGGAGGGGTGGGTATCCTACATGGGATTCTAGCTCTGCTCCTATGGGGAAGACATGGCAGAACAGATTACTCCCTGATCCCTAAGCAGGGAAGGTGGATTCTCCCCAAACAGATAGTTAACAAGGCAATTTATTTAACAAGGAGCTTGGTGATTTAGCAACCAAATAATTCTTCTGGCTATTTACTTCTGTATCATCTCTCCAAGACCAGCAGAAAATGCCCTAGGGGCCGCCTGTCATCTGTTCTTGTGCAAGGCTCTTTCTTGCTGCCTCTTTGGGTATGTGGCTTCTGTCCTTATTTGCCCTCCACTGGAAGAAGTAAAGATCATAGGGTCCAAACCTTCAGAGATTCCAGTGTGATGCTCTAGCCTCACTTAAAACTTACTGCAGTAAACAGGTAAGGATATGGGGTTGTGATGGTGATGGCAAACAAATCTTTTACTTGCACACTTTCCTAATGCATATGCAGGTCTTTAGAGCAAGGAAAAATCCACCCAGATCAAGTGACAGTCCCTCACTCTTCACAGGGCTCTCCAAGCCCCACTACAACTTATGTTCTCTTATCTCCAGGTCTACATTTCTTTCTGTTTGTCTTTTAATTCCTGGGCCTCCCCATATAATCTTCTCTCCACCCACCTAAAGATTTCCTTTTTATTACTTGAGGGGACTCTACTATACCTAACAATGAATGGGTTATTATGCATAAAAAGATACCTGTAATATGTTGCCTTCCTGGGAAGAAGAAAAATCTAAAAATAAGCATGCTCATGGACTATGATAGTTGTTCCCTGGGTACTACAGTTTTGCACAAAGTAGAGTAGGGACACAAAAGAGAGTGATCAGGGCTGCCTGGAAATGTCAATGAAGGTTTTGGGACAAAATAACAAGGGATAGGACCTTTCCAGGTGAATAAGGGAGAAAGAAAACTCTAGATGATGGGGATGGTAAGGGCAAAGGCCCAGAGCTATGAAACCACATAGATTTTTCCTGGAATTGTAAATAGTTCCATATCTAATGTCAAAGGAAAAATTTCAGAGAGAAAATCATGACTCTCATAGTAATTTATAGTGAGCATGTAACAAAGTCTTATTTAGTTTATTAAAGAAGAAATCAGGAGGATAGTAATAGTGGTTCAAAGAGCATTTAAGGAACAAAGATTTATATAGTTAGGATACAAATGCTGAAATGAAATTTCCAAATTAGATGGGAAAATACAGGGTAATAAAACCATAACTTTGGTATTATTTTTCAAGCAGACAAAAATATACTACAGGGAAACAGATCATAGCCTTTGGGTAACCTTTTAACCAAAGAGAAATAATATTCATCTCTCCTGGACAAAATAAGCTGCTACTTAGGAGTTGGCACTAACTTTACAGTCAAGGCTCCAATCAAACCAAGGAATATTCCGCTGGAGTATGAGAGAATTGGGCAGCCCTATCAGACAATGCTTCAGTATGATATTGAAAGGGCATGCAATCACTCTTTTGCATTATTTAAAAATTAGGGGTAATTATTTCATAATACAAAAGATGATTTAGAAAAAAGGAGGACGATGGTGGAATATTGGATAAAGCTGGAGTCATAGGACAAGAGCCAGATCACGGAGGGTGTTGGAGTTTGAGCTTTTTCCTAGGGGGCTATGGAGCCACTGAATGTCCTTAAAAAGAAGTATACAATGATAAAATTGTGGCTATGTCCCCAGAATTGTGTGTGCAGTATGGGCTAGAAGGTTGTGTGTCTATGTGTAGCTCAGATGAGAGGTTTTGAGGACCTGAAATAAAGCCATGTAGAGGGAGAATAAAGCATCCAGGGCCATATTTTGTGGTTGTTAATGCCAATGAAAATCAGAATCTTCTGAAATATCAATTTTCATATGTTCATCTATTTTATTAAATTATTTTGTAGCAATAGACATCCTCATTAATATACTGATTCCTCACATTATCCCCACATCCTAATTGCATGACCGACCCACAGTTGATCCAATGACAATGTCATTTCTTTTGTCATCCAATGATCTATGGAATCCTAAAGCAATAAAAATTATCATTTGTAATCTGGGATGTGTATTTTTCCTGTATCTGAAAAAATGCCCTAAACCACATCTTTTATTCTTAATATAAACACACACACACACACACACATACACACTCAACCAAATAGTCAAAGTCAATCTCCACTTCTTTTCTGGAGCCATCAGTAATGCTTATCTCCCTCCCATCGGAGAGGGAAAAAGGTATTGGCTGTTTTTCCCATTTCACAATCAGACTCATCCTTGCACCCAGACCTCGAGACACCTGAACACACCATTATCATGTATGCACTTCTTTCCCTAGTCTTCATTTCTAAATTTTTGCATCTTTTATTCCCATTTTCCCTTCCCTTTCTACTTCCAAATACTAGTCCCTTCCTCCACCTAGGTAAGTTGGCTCATGATACGTTATCTTTGATTGACGGCTTACTCTGTACCTGATGTGCCCCACCAAAAATCAAGGGAACAGTCGGAATGGTGGGGTCATTCTGAAATCTAATCTAAGATAGGAATATATTTCTCTATGCAAATTTTTTCTGATCACAAATTAATATATGCTCATTGTAGAAAATGAAGAAAATGCAGAAAAAGAAAAAAGCAAACAAAAGAAAATAGCTACTTTATAATTCCAGAGATTTAAACAACATGAATGTTCTGATGAATTACTTTCCAAATTGGTATTATTATATATGAATTTCTGTTCTCTTCTTTCCACTTAATATTATAACATTAGCATTTTCTTATGTTAGTGTTTTCTTAAAATATAATTTTGATGGTGGTAAACACCAAACAAATCATCCTTTTCAACAATTCCATTTGTGTATTTTCAACTACCGTAACATTATAGTTAGCAGCAATACTAAACACTAAACATCATACCACAACAGCAATAATTAAAGTTTGCTCCAACGGTATATGCTAACAGTAATATTCTATAAACATTATACACTAACTGCCAAATTCCAAATGGTAAACTGCATCAGTAATATTCTACAGTACAATATAAAGCACCATAAGCAGTAATGTTAACATTTTTACAACAAAATCTTTATTGATTAGTCTTATTGCCTAATTTCCTTTATTTAAACTAGACAACTCCTAGTGTGGATATACATTTCAATGTTCTCAATACCAACCTGACCTCCAGATTTTCTGAACCAAATCACATCCTTTCATACACTGTGGTGCCAATTTCACACACTCTTTCCAACATTTTATATTCTCAATAATTATTTTGTTATTTCTTTATGAAAATGGCATTTTATACTCCCCACCCCCACATATAAACCTTAAAAAATTAAGGTCAACACAAATGTGCATATGTGCAAATGGAATTGTGTATATTTTGAATATATGGTGGGGGTTAGATTTGGGCTTTGGATTGAGGAAGGCTTCTCCAAAAATGTAACCACATTTATGGAATAAAGATCATTATCATGATGGTAGAGTGATAAATTGGCATAGTAATGAAGCAGTTTTGATAATAATGGAAGAAGCATTGGTAAAATCTTTGCACACTATCTTTCTCATAGTCAACTTTGAGACAGAGAATAGTTGTTCCAAGATGCAGGTAAAGTGTCATGAGGGCAAAAAAGTCATTAAATTCTACAATCAACACTGGTCACCCTCATCTCTTTACCATTTCCCTGAAATCTTTAGAGGCCACAGAAGTTACAACACAGAAGGGAAGTAATTGTCCACAAGCCTGATGACGCTCTCATAGGAATTATACATCACAGGTGGAATTATTCTGAGAAAGAGAAGCTGAAAAGGAGACCCCTACATTGTGTGTAAGGTTTATTTTATGTATAAGACATACCAGGTAGTAGTGTCAGTGTCAGAAGCAGGGAAGTTTGGGTAGCATAAAAGATATCTTAATTAATTAAAGACAACAAACTGCTTAGATAAGTAATACAGTTTCATGAGTGGATGCATTTTCAATGTATGGGACATTCCTGTTTTGTCAGTGTTATTCTTGCCTCTTTCCAGGTCATTTCAATAAGATATATGGAACCAGAAAACAAAACAGCTGTTTCAAAATTTTTCCTCCTGGGACTTTCAGAAGATACAGACCTAGAGCCCCTGCTCTTTGGGCTGTTTCTCTACATGTACTTGGTGTGTGTTATAGGCAACCTGCTCATCATCCTGGCCATCAGTTCTGACTCCCGTATCCACACACCCATGTATTTCTTCCTCTCCAACTTGTCCTTCACTGACATCTGTTTTACGTCCACCACGATTCCCAACATGTTAGTTAATATTCAGAAAGAGAGTAAAGTTATCACCTATGAAGATTGCCTTACCCAGATGTATTTTTTCATGATTTTTGCTGGGTTGGATAATTTACTACTGACAGTGATGGCCTATGACCGATTTGTTGCCATCTGTCATCCCCTGTATTACACGGTCATCATGAACCCCCACCTCTGTTGTCTGCTGCTTCTGCTTTCTTGGCTAATCTGCCTGATATACTCTTTGGTGCAAATTTTGATGGTTTTGAGGGTATCCTTCTGCAAAATGACAGAAATCCCCCACTTCTTTTGTGAACTTGCACAGATCCTTAAACTCGCCTGCTCTGACACCTTCATCAATGACATCCTGCTGTATTTTGTAACTGGTTTGTTGGGTGTTATTCCCCTCACTGGGATCCTTTTCTCTTATTCTAGAATTATTTCCTCCATAATGGGCATTTCATCTGCTGAAGGCAAGTATAAAGCTTTTTCCACCTGTGGATCTCACCTTTCAGTTGTCTTCTTATTCTATGGGGCAGGCCTTGGGGTGTACCTCACTTCTGGCACAGCCCATCCCTCCAGGAAAGCCTCAATAGCCTCAGTGATGTACACTGTGATCACCCCCATGCTGAACCCCTTCATCTACAGTCTGAGGAACAGGGACATGAAGGAGGCTCTGAGGAAACTTCACCAGAGGAGCTTGTTTTCAGTAAGATAATGGAAGTTAAAGACAGACATCAGAGATCCAAAATGCTTATAAGTGGTGTGTTTGAATATGTTATCTGAAGGCTGAAAATAAGTACTATTCATAGTATCCTAGAAGATAATATTCCTGAATGTAAGACAAACTTGAAGCAACATCATAAAGGCTCACTATCTACCAAGGAAAATGGAGAATGCCCAATAGTTACCTAAACTTCCCTTGATAATTTACTATTGGAATGATGCAGAGTCCTACAAGCACCAAGAAAGGAAAAAGCAGTCAGGGAATGCAGAAAGGCAGAAGAGAGGACAATAGCAACAGCAAATGTTTACATCTTATTGGCTCATCCATAAACCTCTCAGTTATGTTCTAGCTTCTAGCACCATGTCTGCTAGACCATGCTTTCCCTTGTCTCACTCTGAAACTGTATTAAGTGGACTGTTTCATACTAATCCTTCTCTTCCCATAAAATTGCACTTATAGAATCTTTCTTTCATACTTGCTGTTGTCGTCTACTGAGGACTTTTATAAACTTCTTCAGGAAACTCATTGTGTGTCTACTTTAAGGAAAATAAATTTCTGGTCTTTGTCAATTCCTATGAGCCAGCAGACTTGAAATAAAAGTTCAAAGAAATTCACTTGCTGTCTTCCCTCCCTGGCTCACATTTCCGTCAAACTTTCACAAGTGTGATTGCTCACAATTTAAGTTTCAAATCAAACTATCAGCAGCTCTTCTGAGAAGCCTACCTTGACCACCATCTTCCTACCCATTTCAGTTTTCATTTTCTTTATAACACTAATATTTTGAGGAGCAGCTGAGCATAGTGGTTAAGGAGGCTCTGGCTTCAAATCCCTCTTCGTCGTTCAATTACGGGGCAATCTTGGACAAGTAATTTAACTTCTCTGTGCCTTTGTGCCCTCATCTATAACAATGATGACAGTGCCTTTCCTGAGGCATTCTGGTTGGGAATAGATGTTACACATAAAAAAGCTCATAACAGCATCTGATATAATCATCACTCAATAAATGTTAGCCATCACAAGATCCAGTTGAGGGCTGTCAGAATTTATATTGACCACATGAAGATGAAAAGAGACTACAAGCTGCCAATCAGGGACTCTTCTCTCCCTTTATCACTAATTATGACAATAGCTTTTGCTGCCTCATTAGGTGGGGAAGGGATTCATTACAAGCAGAACAGTGTTGGAAAAACTGTGACTAGAGAGGGTTGACAGAGCAATGAGTTGGATGGAGTTGAGGGCATCGCAACAGGCCTAACTCAGGGCACCAAGAAAGACATGTAAGGAAAGAGGACCCTGTTCAATGTGTAGCCTTCTGAACAGCTATAGGAGCACTGCAAGCTGGAAGTGAGATTTATGGAGGTCAGGAAAGAACTTTTCTAGAGCTGAAGACTGAAGACTGGATGAGGGAATGGCCTCAACCAGGACTCCCTACAACAGGTAACAGGGTCGACAAAGTACCCTTTATATTGTGTCAACTTCAATGAGGGGTTCTCTTGAACTGAGACAAAAAAAAAAGAAAGTTTTTGGTGGCTTTAAAGATCACTGAGCCCTCCTGATGAGCACTGGAACTAGAATCAGGTAAATCTGTGTTTCATTCTCAATTTTTTATTTAGCAGGATATTTACTCTGTATCTCTAGGCAGCCCCAGGTTCTTCATTCATAAATGACTGTTGGGGGATTACAAATAATTAGTGTGAGTGTCAATGTCCTAAATATCAACCTTTTTTGTGTTCTGCCTCAGCATCCACCTTACCCTGAACAAGCCATTGCCTCAACACTGACCTTTGGCCTAGTTAACAATAAGTTATCCAGCCCTAGGACCTAAACTGCCAAGAACTCAAACCAACATCAGTGCCAACCACCCACTTGCCTTACCCAACTCATATCTACGCAGCCACTAGCCATACCACCCCATATGCCTCACTCAGAAACCACTGCTGGCGCCAAAGGATAAACTAACCAACTCCACTGTTCTCAGACCCCCAGTCCCTTTCCCTTTCCATGTGTGTTTGCTTTAAACTAAATAATCATTGATTCCTGTTGGAAATCTATTAACTCCCTTACCTGGAACACAATAAAGTTGTAAGCCCACAGGTTCTTTTAATCTGCTTGTGTGCTTTCCCAACAATCTGATTGCAAATTCTGTCCATTCCTCAGAGCATCCCTCTCTCCCTTTTACTGGTGGGCAATAAACTATCTTTTCTCATGCTTCATTTTCTCAGTTCCTATTTTGTCACACCTGCCCTCCCCTGACCCAAATTTAAAATCCAAATTAACTAATTTGTGGAGTATAATACACAAGAGATTCCAAACGGTGAGCACCTTGTTTAAACAGAATCATTTATTTACTCATTCTTCCATCTTGTGCCAAAAAGAGGTAACTCTGTTTGCAGAACCCTGCCCCTCTAAAATCTCTCACCTGATGCATTCTTCTCCAGTAGGTATCTAAGAATGGGATACAAAGTGATTTCACGTGGAAAAAAGGCTTTATTCACCATAATAAGGTCTTAGCTGCCAAACAATCTGAAATCCCTGGCCAAAGTGATCTAGGCAGAATTAGGTGGAACCAAGAGTATGAGTACTTTGCAATGAGTGTGGAGCAATACTTGGTAATTTTCCTGTGTATCTCACTTAGTTCTGGGTCTAGGAATTATTACTCTGCCACAGGGCTCCTCAACCTAGTGGATACTGACATTTGAGGCTGGGTCATTTTTTGCTGGGGAATACTGTCCTGTGCATTATATGATGTTTAGCAGCATCCATGCCTGTACACGCTAGACACCAGTAACATCATGCCAGTCATGCTGCTCAAAAATATTTCCAGATATGGCCAAATGTCCCTTAGGGATAAAATCATGCCTGTTTGAAAACCACTGATCTGTCATGATCCAGAAGAGCTAAGCAGTGGTAAATGAAGGAAAAAGGAATTGAGGAGAAGCCTCTGTTTTTCCTAAGGCCCAGAGCAAGGAGGGTACTTGCAAGAATGTTTCCTTAGGCCCGGATAAGAAGCATAATGCATGTTTGCTGAAAGATTAAAATATGAACATTTTCAGTGATCTTAAATCTTGAGGTTAGGAACCTTGTCTTCTCTTGACATCTTCTTTTATTTCCAATGCTTACTATGTAGAAGGTCCTACATAAATATTTTTTAATGTGTTTTGTGCTCACTGTGTCCAGGCATTATTCTAAGAACTTTGAAGTTGATAGTGATTATACCCTTTATGTCAAACAGAAACAATGGCAAAGAAAGATTTGCAGACATCATTAAACTACTTTCTATTCACTCTATTGTGAATAGAAAATGTTCACTCCCTCTTTCCCCAGGTGAGCCTTTCCCACTAATACTCTCTCCAAATGGGTTTTTAGGGAAAAGACTTATATCTTTATTTCTGCTTACCTCCCTTCTTCTTGGAGGTCTGTTCTTCAGTCTAATCTGCAGGTAGCTCTTCCACCAGCTGAAAGATTAAAGAATATGGTTATAGAAAGTTTGTGGCATTTCTGACCTTGAGTTCTGGATGTGACTTTCCCACCCCTGGCCCCAATTGCTTGCCAAATCTAACCCGCCCAGGCCATTCTCAATACTTCAGTATGAATCTCATTCCAAATTAAGTCCAGGAAGAAAAATGCATTGGATCAAAAGCCATTGCTGAACAGATGTGGCTCAGGATGTCGGACATTTGCCTCCCATGTGAGAGGTCCCAGGTTCACTTTCCAGTGCCTCCTGGAGAAGGCGAGAAAACAATGAGCAGACAGACAAGAGAACCATCTGGGGCGTGAGGGATAAGTTAAAAAATATATAAAGTAAAATAAATAATATTTTAGAAATAATTGCCATCCAACTCTGGGTCATATCATTCCATTGTAAGAGGCTTCTATCAATTACCAAGATAGGATGCCATGCATAGCGACTCATAAACTCTCCTATTTTTAATGACCAGAAAACAGTTCAATATATAATAGGGGCTCTAGTGTTTCCAAATAAAAAAAAATGAATAGTGACCCTCAAGTTGAAGTTGACTGGGAAGTGCTGGGCTTTCACCATCCTTCTTTGAGACCTCAAGGTGAAGAAACATTGAGTTAATGATTAGAGCTTTCATGGTTTACTCTGATATAGTAGTAAAGAAGAATCAAGGGAATAAAGCATATTTTTTGAAGTCCTTCAGACCGTAACTGTTTATGCCTAGCATCAGAGTGGATCTACAAATAATATTAATTTCATAAAATAAGTTGCTTAGGTTTCTTGGGGTGATCAGCTTCTCAGAATTGTAGACCAAATTTTCTTCTACCTTTGCACACTCTATTCTGTTTCATTCCATAGAAGGAGAATCCATGTGGCTGACTGTCCAATGAAATTCCAAAGGATGCCAAACAAATGACTGCCAAGATCACTACAGCTCTACAACACTTACTGGAGGAATCAATAGAAACTCCACTATAAAGCGTTCCCCAAAGATGATGACGGTCACACTGGAACCCTAATGGGCATGTTCAGAGTATAAACCTTTCAAGGTTGATGTGAGATAAAGGTTGGGAACAAGGGAGGGGAGAAGGAAGGGAACTAGGAGTTCAAAGTCACATTTTGATTCATCATAGTAAAAGTGAGCTATTCAGTAATGGAAAAAGACACTTGGAGAAGTGTGATGTATCACCTCACAAAATGCTCAGACAGATTCTTGATGGCCTTATTACTGTAATCAGTAAGTTAATTTTAAAAAGCCCCTCCTTTCCTTAATATGAATATAAGAATTCTGAGGTAATTACAGCAAAATGGAAGAATTTCATAATAATTATGCTGACAAGAGGAAATATTACATCACTCCATTTATGTACAACTGTAGAAAAAATGTAATCTAATCTTTATTAAAAGAAATAAGACCATTAGTTGCCTGTGGATGGAATGAGATGATAATAAAAGGGCATGAGGAAACTTTTGAGGGTTCAATACCTTGATTGTGGTGATGGATTCACAGGTATACATATAGGTCCAAACTTTTGTATACTTTTAAAATGTGCAGTTTATTATATGTCAAATACATCTGAATAAACCTGTTCCCACTCACTTATACTCTTGTAAAAGATACACACTGGCCCTTTGGTGGACTATAAAATAGCCACCATTTTTTCCCTCTTTCTTGTTTCATGCCACTTCTAGGTCCATGTAACTGATGCCCTACCCCTCTGGGCCCATCCACATGACTGCATTGACCAATGGGGAGTAGGTAATCATGATACAAGCAGGAGCTTTAAAAATTCCTGCACAACAGAGCTTGTGCTCTCTTGGAAGCCTGCAATACCATGTGAAGAACCCCTGACTAGACTGCTGGAAGATGAGATATTGAGAAACAGAGACAAGACCTCCCAAGCTCTCCAAGGAGTAAATAACCCACACACAGTCTGGCAGCCAACTGCAGACACAGGAGTAAGTCCAGTCAAGGGAATTCTCTAGCTGAGCACAATCTAAATTTTCAATGAGCAGAATCATAAAGTAAATCAATGGCAGTTAGTAAACCACTATGTTTTGGGTGGTTTATTATGCAGCAAAAGCTAATAGATACAGGTTGCCTTTTCCCAATAAGGCACCAGTTACTTTCTAAACTGTAACTCTCAGCATGCTACATAAAATATCAATGGGTTCCCATCAACTTTACATTGACATTTAAATTAATGTCCATATGCATTTGTTAAATCATAACCCATTTTACCCCTGTAGCTTTATCTTGCACTCCATAGATTCTTCTGTCTCAAAGAATATGGCATATTTTAATTCCTTTGTGCCTTTGTTCTCACTTTTGGCTTGGTTCTTCTCATTATATCACCTATTCTAAGGCTTTCCTTGATTGTCTCAAGTAAAGGTCAAACATTTCCTTTGGGAATCCTGAATGGATAAATGAGGTATGCTAGTTATCTTATTACTTTACTTTTTAAAATAAAGGTAGTCTCCTTGACCTTTATTCTTTAAAGGACAGTACCATGTCTTACTGATATCTTTCTTCTCCAAACCTAACCAGTGTAAGGGACATAACTGATATTCATTTTTTCCCAGAGTGGAAAAGAAATTCTTGAGTGGATTGAGGTTACCCAACTGTTACCCAAGAAAGAGCTCATTCCTTATGTAAAGGCCCCCAGAATTAACACCCATAGTGTGACAAAACCAGGATACAGTGAAATTACAAGTGCCCTCCAGAGAGACTGTTTAAGGTATTGTGACCATCTGGAGAACTGGCACTGTGATGAAATGCAAGCACCCAGGGCTACTTATGTGTCCATGGGAAATCTTTGTGCTTCTTTCTGCCCAGAAGAGGAACTGGGCCCAGAGGGAGGAGTTGCAATGGATTCCAATGCCTCTTAATTACACAACAGTGAGATTAAGTGTTCTCCTTCACTTAGACCTGATCTCAAGTTTGCATATCCTTTTTTTCCCCAAACTTAGGCAAGAGCTCCTCACTGATTACTATTTCTTCACTAATGAGCCAAGGAAAACTTTTGGACAAGGTTTGCTAAACATTGAGCACCTTAACAGAGGCATGAGCAATTGTTCAGACACACACATATCTGAATGGAAGCACTACAAATAGAAACGGAAGTTGCAAATGGAGGATAGAAGTCAGGTGACCTGAGCTTACATTAATGGGTGTTAGATAATTCTGGTTCTCTAGGGAAACAAAACCAAGAGATATCTGTAAATATGAGATTTTGTAAAATTTGTCTCACATGACTATAGTGATACACAAGGCCAAATTCAGTAGGACAGGCTGCAAGCCAGGAACTCCAATGGAAGCCCTTGATGAGTTCCCCAGGAAAAGCTCGCTGTCTGAAGTAGACATAAGAATTCTCTTTTCTGACTGCTGAAATCACTATTCTTTTTAAGGACTTCAATGGACTGGATGAGATATCGATCATTGCTGAAGGCAATCTCCTCAGTTGGTAGTAGATGTAATCAGCCATAGATGCAATCAACCCACTGATGGTTGAAGACGGCAAAATGTCTTCACAGTACAATATGGCCAGTGCTAGCTTGCCCAGATAACTGGGCACTATTACCTGGCGAAGTTGACACATGACTCTAACAATCACAGAGACATAAAAAGGCACTGCAGGCAAGAGGAGATGAAAGAGGGTCAACAGACAGAAAGAGTATTTGATAAATGTTCCCAGTTTTCCATATGATAAGTTCCCTCATTTCACCTATCTCTTCTGCATCAGATAGTTTTGGGACAAGTAGAGTCAATCTATATTGTTGTGGCAGATAGAATGAAACCCAAGCGGCACTGAGGGGGTAGATGAATGAAGTTTTATTATACATGGGCCCAGAGGAGAGTCAAGGCTCCAAAAATCTGAGCACAGTGTCTCAATTTTCATAAGTTTATATAGGAATTTTAAGCCAGCACAAGAGGGCAGGAAGGGTTACAAAAGCAAAAGGAGCAAGGTTAGCTTATCTTCCTAAAGCAGAGGGCTATTTGGGAATAAAAGAGTCATTTGTTTAGAGTTGTAAATTCCATTTGAAAGGAGCAGGCAGGGAGTGCTTATCTTCCTAACTATGTGGATTCCAGGGAGAAAAGGGGAGGAAGGGAGAAAAGGGACCAAGGGGAACTTATTTTCCTAAGTTCTGTTGAGGGGGGTTAGAGCCCTGGGCCTTTCTTTATCAATATAAAGGGATCAAACATTTGGAGGTAAGAAGGAGAAATAACTATTTAAATATTGACACAAAGATAAAGTCAAAACAATTTTCACAGCTTAAGCCTGGAACATTCTCTTTTTAGGAAGCAGATTTATTTATATTATCATGGAGAAACTGGATTTGGTTGCATGTAATTTTGTGTGTGTATATTAAGAACAATAGAACAGCTGTTGTGTAAGTCAATAAATGAAAGATAAGAAATACAAAAAATCTCACAGACAGAAAAAATTAAATAAAAAATGAGAGAAAAATGGTATTAAAAAGTCATAAGTAAAAAGACAACTAAATTAAATAGGTAAATTTCATAAATAACCAAAAATCTTGTTTAAAATAGCAAAAAACACATATCAATGAGGAAGAAACAGAAACATAGCAAAAATAACAAAATACACACAATTATAAAATATTATGATTGATCTGAGACCAAATAGTCACAATAATAGATGTAAATTGGCTTAACTCCCAATGAAAAGAAAAACAATTTCAATTTTGCTAACAAAACAAAACTGAATAATATTCTATGTAAAGCAGACATACTTAAAACAAAATCTTCAAACAGGCTAAAAACAAAGGATTGACAAAAGCGAACCTGGCAAATGTGAAAAAAGAGTGGGAGGTCCTGATACTGACAGTAGAATTCAAGCCTTAAAAGCATTAAATTTGACAAAGGTGGTCAAAGTTTAATGCTAAAAGCCACAATTTACAATATTGAAAATTAAGCATCAATAACATAGTAAAAATTGTGGGAGATGCAAGGAGACACAGAAATATTAATTATAGAAGACAATTGAAGCTCAGCTGGAATCATCTCAAAATAGTAGATCATAGATGTAGGTTGTATAATACAAATCCCAGGGTAAAATATATATATATATATTTTAAAAATACACAGAAACAGAAGATGGCAGCTGTTAAGGAACTCCAAGAGTCAGCTCATCCTACAGGGCAATTAGTAATCACCCATAGCTATCTAAACACCTGTTTGGGGCTCTCAGGAAACCAGAGGAGGAATCATCCTTGAAAGAATGTAATGAAGAGACTGCTTATTTGCAGTGAAGTTGTGAGACTGGAGTACAGCAAGCCATGGAGGCCATTGCCCATAATCTACAGGCAGCACATACGATGGCTGGAGCTGGAAGCTCCATTTCCCAGAAACCAGGGAGAAAGTGATGTTTGAGTACCAATTTCCCCTACTGATTAGTAAATTGTTGGCTAAGTGTAATCCTAAGAAGAGCTAAAGTTTGAACATGTTCAAGTTGGAAAGAGGTTGATAACAGCCATTTTAACTCTGCTCAGAGCATAAGGGGAAACAGGACTGACTGAAGTTCATAGTCAAGGTAGGGACCAGTTTCTTTTCACCCAAATCAGACTGCAGATTTAGCCTAGGCTTCAGCCCTAACTTTGAAAGGGAGGAAACTGGCAGGACCTGCACCAACTTCTCTGGGTAACTGCAATTACTTTTGGCTGGCACAGACTGAATAGTGGGACATGTGGGGCTCCAATCCCCACACTCCAATTAGATAGGAGAGGAACTGCATCCTTGGCATCTCTGGACAACTGCAGGTGCTTTTAGTCCACACAAACTGGCTTGCTGTGTGCCTCCAATGCTATCTCCACCCCTCCACAAGGAAGGACATTATATATTAATAAATTCACCAGGAAGAAATCTAACCAGGATGCTCCAAGATACATGAGGCAAACAATGGCAAAACTAAAGAGTGAAATAGATATCTCTACAAAATTTGGAGACTTCAATACAACATTCTCAGCATTGGATAGAACATCTGTGTAGAGGATCAATAAAGAAACAAAAAGCTTGAATAATATGATAAATGAACTACCTAATAGGCATATACAGAACATTGCATTCCAAAACAGCAAGATAAACATTCTTTCTTAAGTACTCATGTATCATTTTCCAGGATAGACCATATATTGGGTCAAAAAGCAGATGTCAATAAATTGAACAAGTTTGTGCTTACACAAAACACCTTCTCTGATCATAATGGAATAAAGCTGGAAATCAGCAAGAGGTGAAAAAGGTAAATTCACAAATACATGAAGATTAAACAACACACTCATAAATAATCATGGGTCAAAGAAAAAATTATGAGAGAAGTCAATAAATATCTCGAGTTACTGAGCAAGAAGCAAGTCTGGCAAACTCATTCTATGAAACCAATATCACCCTAATTCCAAAGCAAGGTAAAGATGTTACAAAAAAGAAAATTATAGACCCATTTTCCTAATGGATATGGATGCAAAAACCCTCAACCAAATACTTGCTAATCAAATCCAACAGCACAGTAAAAGAATAATTCATCATGATGAAGTGGGTTTTATACCATGCGTTCAAAGGTGGTTCTACACAAGAAATTCAGTGTAATACACCACATTAATAAATCAAAGAAAAAAATTACCTGATCCTTTTGATTGATGCAGAAGAGGCATTTGACAAAATACAGCATTCTTTCTCGATAAAAATCCTACAAAAGATAGGAATTGAAGGAAAATTCCTCCAGATAATAATGACCATATATGAGAAACCCATATAACATTGTACACCATGGTGAAAGACTAAACGCTTTCCCCCTGAGATCAGGGACAAGACAAAGATGCTCACTGTCACCACTCTTGTTCAATATAGTGTTAGATGTTCTAGCTAGAACAACCAGGCAAGAAAAAGAAATAAAATGCATCCAAATTGGAAAGGAAGAAGTAAAACATTTCACTCTTTGCAGATGATATGATCCTCTACCTAGAAAGTCCCCAAAAATATATAAAATTGCTAGAGCTAATAAATGATTTCTGTAGAGTATCAGGATATAAGAACATTGTGCAACAATCAGTGGTTCACCCACTGCTTGCTGTCTGTGCGCATTTGCTGGGTGATGTTCTGTGTCTGTTTCTTGCCTTCTCTTCTCATTTTCCTCCTTCAGTCTTCACTGGGATTTGATCCTAGAGACCTCTGATGTGGGAGAGAGGCACCCTCTCACTTGTGCCCCTTCAGTTCCTGGTTTCTGGCATTTCTTGCCTTGACTAGTGGTATTTTTAAACACTACTATTGAGCAATATGAGGAGGAAGTCAGGAAAAAAATTCCATTTACACTTGTGCCTAAATGGTAATGTGACTCTGCATAAATTTTTGAATGTACCTAGTCAATAAACGTCCCCAATACTTGTTAATTCTGAGAAAATCACCAATGTTGGAGAGGATGTGGTTGTAGAGACAGCATTCACTCTCCACTGGTGGGATTCTAAAATGGCATAGGCCTCAGAGAGTGTGGAGAGGGTGTGGTCTCATCTCACACAGCTAAGTATGCAGTTCACAGTGATGTTCACAGCAGCAATGATTTACAAAGGCCACCAGGTTGTAGAGAGGGATGGTTCCTTAAGATGGAGCGGTAACTGAGGAGGTTCAGGTCTGCTGGTGAGATGTGGGTTTTGCCCAAAAGGCAAGACAGGCCCAAACCCTTTGACCAGCCTGCCCCCCCCCCCTACATCCAGCCTTGGACACTGGCTACAGAAACTTGGGGCACTGGGCTCCATCCAACTGCCCAAATCAGCAGGCCTAAATCCATAGCCAAGGCTGAATACAAAGGGCCACCCCTCCCCCAATGGGGCATCACCTGCCCCAAGGGCACCTGAGAAGGGAGGGCCAGCTCTGATTGTGCATAGAAAAGTGGCCTATAGGGACAGGTGAAGACCAGCAGAACTGACATGGAGTGTTGTGGTTAGGTGCTGTTCCCCAGGTGGTGGGCAGGGTGGACTTGGAAAATAGCTTTCAGGAACCACTGGGCTCCCATGAAAAACAGATTTCCAGCCTCAGACCTTTCTGTCTCTCCAGCTTTGGTTGGTTTCAGGTGGTGGGGTGGTGGGGACGGCGATCAGAAAAAGGCCCGTGGCTATGTTTGTGGTGGAAGGCCCAGGATGCCTGTGTTTTCCATCGATATCTTCTGAAAACACAGCTAAGCTTTCATTCTAGAATTGGCTATAGGATGGCAGATTTTTAATAGGTTGAAGGATTCTTTCTAAAATATCAATTTCATGTCCAAATAAAATCTATTTTATGGGTAGCATCTTAACAGATGTTAACCTTTCTTCGTTTTTCATTTTACCCCCCACTTGGACACTGAAAAGGGATTAAAAGTGCTTTGCTTGTTCTTTCTAGATCCTTTACCTTGGTGTTTACACCCTTCAGGATGGTCAGCCAATGTTTGCTAGATTTTCCCTTAAGTCATTTGTTTGGATCTATTTGTATGTGTTTATTTTTTCAAGCTTTGATTGCATTATGGTTTTAAGGAAAAATACAGATTTGTTATTCCCGTTGTAAGATGCAATACACAAAGTATATACTCCCAATGGAAATAGGTCTTTTTAAAGAATAAATTCTTTGTTAGGCCTCTTGTTAGGAGGTTCAGGTCAGTGACCATGAATCTAGGCTACATTAAAATGGAAACGTAAAAAGTAAAATTATAAAGTCCTTGTAGTGTTAGTATTTCTGACTCTGTATGCAAGTTGGTTGCCTGGGAGAGGTTATTTTATACTACAGTAAGATATTTGAATATTTTTAAGACCTTATGGAATTTAGTACTCTACAAATTATTTTAAGTATCTTTTGGTCAGATATGGCAGTAAAACCAAGAGAATTGGTTTTCATATCAGCATTTATTTGCATTTTTAACTTCAGAGTGGTGGAATAGATATTTGAGGTAACTGGTGGCAGAAACCACTGAGATAAAACCCTCCACAGGTATTCATTGCAGGTTAAGTTTTGAGGGAGTGGGAAGATGAGGAATTGTTCAAGAGGCTAAGCTAATGGGTGTCTGGCTTCACACTGGCAGCTTGGAAATCATACTGTCTAAAAGTATCTTTAATGGGAAGTGGGCTATAATATTGTGTTGGTAATACCAAGGTTCCCTGAGGTATCTTTGGCATTTCATTTCTCTTCAGCCTTTCATAAATACCCTTAGAGCAACACTTAACCTATTGAGCAGCTTCTGCCTATGGTTACCTTGATGGGCACCATATCACAGCCAGTCTCTAGGTATTGAGTGTTTTTGTGAACATCTCGTTTGAATACAGACTTTCTTAGGAGTCAGATCACTATTGCATTGTAGTTCATGAAATTGTCCTACAGTGGTAAGCCTACAAAAGTGAAAAAAAAACAATCCTGGAAATTAGTACGGTCCTCAGCCTCCTCCTCCATCCACATCCCCAAAAAAGGTGTTAGTTGAACTTCCCCCAACTGAACATAAACCAAAGAAATTTTAGTCCATGTGTATTTCTTGCTTCCTTCATATCTGCAATATTTATTCCCATTCCACTACCTCCCCAAAGAGGCAGTTTAAAAAGTTTTCACTAGTGACTTCTCTTCAGTGCCATTCCTATATTTGCTGTGTCTGTGGGTGAGTATTGAACTTGCTGTTTGAAATCTGATGTGAATTTGTCAGTTCCAGGGGATCTGACCTGATCTGGGGCCTAGCCACTCACCATTCCTGCTCCTGTCATGCCCAGATGCCAGACCCCACTCTGGTGGTGCTCCCAACACCTGGAACCACCTTGTTTGCTTTCTGTTGTCTGTCCTTTCCTCCAAAATGATCCTGTCCTGTTTCTGACACCAGGGCTGCTGGAACCTGTGGTTCCCAATAGAACTGTAGCTCTCAAATGAAAGAACCATTTTCATTGCCAGTGTGCACATTAGGAAGCCGTGGAGATTTGCATTTTCTCTGGAAGAGAACAGGAGATAACTGATTTGTGTCATTTCATATTTTATTTGCAGTTCTTCAAAAGGAATAGAAAGCCATAAGACACAGCTATCATGACTAGCTATCTGCTAATTTTGCTTCACTCATCTGGCCACTTCCTCATCAGTCTGATATGCTAGGTCAATAGATAGAAAGAGAAAAAAGAGCTTCCTCAATTGCCCATTTTTGCCACCATGTGCGTTCCAGTAAAAGACAAGGATAGCAAGTATATCAAGGTATGTATCTTCACTATTAACCTGTTTCCATTTGTCATCATATCACATAATTTGTGGCTCACTATTGCACAAATATACCAAAGATAAAAAAAAATAAGAATGAAAAAAAATCTTCACAATCAGAGGTTTGGTTGCCAATGGCTATTCAGCTGGATGATGCCATCCTCTACACTCAGCACCAGAAAGAAAATGTGGGGTTGGAAAAGCCGCCTTGCCTCTGGTGTCCATTCAACCCTCTGCCTGGGGTACAGTATTGAATTTGACTGCAAGAGAGGGAGTAAATTCCATTTCCTAAAAAAGCAAAAGCCAAGAAAGAAAGAAACTTAACAAGCTGAAAGCCTGGCTTTCCAAGTTGCTGCATCTGAAAGGTGTCAGAAGACTTCAGAGATACTTTCTGCTAGAAACCCAGCTGGGTGAAGGAGTTCCTCACCCCAGGTGAATAGGAGAAGGCCATGGAGCCTCTGACCAATGCCACTGCCCTGTGGGAACGGCCACAGCTACGATGGCAAGTTTGACAGCGAAGCTTTCCACTGGACACTAGCATTCCAGGTGCCTCTACTAAGCTTCTGACAATCCTCCAAGCTCAGAGCTTGCTGGATGATGGTGTGGAAGGCAAAACCAATGGGGGGATCTTAAAATCTCATTTGAATGCAGTTAAAGAATGCTTAACTTTGAAGATGTAGAGCTCTGGGAGAAGATTAATTGTGCTTATTACAGACTCAAGATCACACTGACATCTACCAAGGTTAATTTCTAAAAAATCAGTGGAAATCAAATGTCCCTTTGATTTTCCTTGTGAGAAGGGCTTTCTATTTTATAAATGCACCATTTTCTACTTATTTCAAATTAGAATACTATGCATTTTGTGTTTTCTTAAATTTGCAATTTAAAAGTAGGTACATGTCACAATACTTTGGTTAAAATTACTGAGTGCTCCGTTTTGAAAGAAAGAGAATAATAATATATATATAAATGTGCAGGAGAAAGCTGAAAAATGCATATCTAAAACCTAGTACAGTTGGCTATACATGAGAAAAATGGATGAAGACTTGATTATTTATCCAATCTTGGCTTTTAAACATTTTGAGAGATTCAAAACAATTATAAAAGGTTAAAAGTGATTTTCTATGCACTGACTAGGTGACTGTGGCCACAGTGCCTCTCTTCCAAAGCCTGGTATTAAAAATGTTGTGGCAGAAAAACTTAGATGATGAGAAACCCCATCGGCCCAGAGAGATGGAGGAGTAAAGTTTTTATTATGCGTGGGCCCAGAGGAGAATCCAGTCTCCAAAATCTGAGCCCTGAGTTTTCGGCTTTCATGAGTTATATAGGGACTTGCAAGGTCAAATTCCTAAGCAAGCAGGCAGTGCAGTTTACAAAAGCAGAAAGTGTGATTTAGCTTATATTCCTAAAGCAGAGGGCTTTTAGGGAGGAAAGGAGTCATTATCTACTTAAAGTTGTAAATTCTAGTTGAAAGGGTCAGCAGGGATGTGCTTATCTTCCTAAGTTGTGGATTCCAGGGAGAAAGGGAGGAGTGGCACTTATTTTATTAAGGCTGTGGATTTCTACTGAGGTGGGGGCAGGGCTACAGCACTTTCTTCATCATTCCTTCTTTTGCAGCCCTTATAATTTCCATAGGGCATCATCTGTACTCAGTGGCTTATACTTTCTCAAGGCTAGGATTTTGGTAGTAGTTATGAGAGTTATGGTCATTTCAATGCACCTGATGAGTTAATTTATTATGCATGGGAACTTTTGTCCCCTTTCCCCACAAACTGAGGCTTCAGATAACCTATAACATTCTGCTGGCATATAGGTATGGTAGATAAAGGAAGAGGTGGCTTGTTACTTTCCTGTGAGCTGTTTTACCCTATTTGCTGCTGAGACGAGGGTGGATTTTTAACAACTGGACCAAGGCTAAGAACTTAGCCCTGAGGCAGAATAGGAAAAGCAACCTAAGGCACAGAAATATCCTGTTATACACCAATAATATATTGCAATTAAAGCTCTATTCACTATAGTACAGTTTGCAGGAGGTACAGCAACTAGTCCAATTCCGAATAACAGAGTGAATAGGCCGTATAATCACAGGATCCACCAGGAGCAGGGGTCCATTCAGCAGGCATTTTTCGAGGTCGGTGTTGAGGGATCCTAGGTGACTTGTACTCTCAAGGGGTGGCTGGGTATGGGTTGGGCTGTCCAGTTGTTCTGTTCTTTATCTGCGTGTGCCTTCCTGAACCTGGAATGATGGATCCAAGGGACAATGCCTGCAGCTTTAAAAGCAGTAGAAGTTACAATGAACCCAGTATGTGGACCTGTTCAAGAAGGCTGAAGTTGTTCTTTTTTCTGGTCTTTGACCCTGACTAGGTCCCCTGGCTGGTGGGGCTGCACCAGGTGTCCCAGTGGGATGAGGTTTCAGGGAAAGACAGTTTTATGTATTTGAGCTAGAGTTTTCCCCAGCTGCTGGAGTATGGAATTTTGGCTAACTTTCCACAGGATCTTGAGATTTCCTCTGAAGGCCTGGATAATTGGGGGTGGCCACCCAAATAGAATTTCAGGGGTGAATAGCACATGGGTCCTGGGGTGCACCTAAATCAGAGAAGGGTTAAGGGAAGTAAGTATACCCAGGGAAGACCAGT
The DNA here is from genome assembly GCA_029593785.1 of Cabassous unicinctus. Lineage (NCBI taxonomy): Eukaryota > Metazoa > Chordata > Mammalia > Cingulata > Chlamyphoridae > Cabassous > Cabassous unicinctus. The sequence goes on from JAQZBX010002548.1 coordinate 28,434, forward strand.
TTCTTGACAGAATTTGGCTAGGGTGGCTTTGAGGTTTCAACTCATGTGTTCAACTTTCCCTGAACTCTGATGCCAGTAAGTGGTATGGAGTTTCCACTTGATCCCTAATATTTTTGCCAGTTCTTGGACTATGGCAGCCATGAAGACTGGGCCATTGTCAATTCCAATAGTCAGAGCTAGCCCGTGTCAGGGAATGATTTCTCTGAGTAAAACCCTAGTCACTTCTCTTGCCTTTTTGGTGCGAGTGGGGAAAGCTTTGACCCAGCCTGAAAAGGTGCATATCATCACTAACACATATTTGTACCCCTGACTTGGTTTCATTTCTGTGAAGTCTACTGTGAGATCTTTGAAAGGGGATGTCCCTGTGTGCTGGATGCCTGCTGGAGCTCAGGGGCCCTGCAGAGGACTGTTTTTGCCAAAAACTTGGCACTGGCTGCTGAAGGTAACACAAAGCGAAGCTAGTCAGGCTATGTAGTAGGATCTTCTGAGTAGGGCTTCTAGAGCAGTTTTCCCTAGGTGGGTGAGTTGGTGATATTTCTGGATGAGGGCATGAGTGGCTCATTTCAGGACAAAAATCCGATTATCTGGCAGCAGCCAGGTTCTTTCAGGGGTTTGGCTTCCTCCTTCTCCCTTGGTTCATTCCTGTTCTTCCCAGGTATAGCTTAGTTGATTAGTTTCTTTTCCTAAGAGGGACTGCTGCGGTGTTGATTCCAGAACTCGTTTCCATGGGTTCCTTCAGCCACTGGCCAAGCTTCTTCATTGGCTAGCCTGTTTCCTTGAGTGACCATATCCACTCCTTTCTGATGTCCCTGGCTGTTGATGATGACAACTCTGTCTGGTTTCCAGACTGTTTCTAATAGTCGAAGGATATCTTCTTTGTTTTTTATTTCCGTTGCCCCTGCAGTTAGGAGGCCCCTTTTTTTTATAAATTTCTTCATGGATATGAATGGTAGTGAATGCATATTTAAAGTCAGTGTAAATGTTTACTGCCTGTCTGGCAGCTAACTGAAGGGCTTGGGCCAGTGGCCAAAGTTCTGCCCATTGTGCAGACCATCCTCGGTTAGAGATGCTGCTTCCACCACCTGTTTGGCAGTGGGGACTGCATATCCAGAAAGCTTCTCCCAATTTTTAACAAAAATGCTCCCATCTGTAAATAGTGTCTGATCCAGGGAAGGGAGTGGTTTGTCTTAGAAGTCGGGGTGACTGGCATAAACTTCCTCAGTCATTTCAATGCAATCATGTTCAGGGACCCATCCCTCATCTGGCAAGAAAGTGGCAGGGTTTAGACTGTGCACTGTTTCTATTGTTACTCTGGGGTTTTCACAGAGCAAACCTTGGTAGCCAGGGTTAGATATCCACCGGTGCCCATGTGAGTTCATTAGGGTGGTGACTGTGTGTGGCACCATGACATGAATAGCCTGTCTGAGGGTTAATTTGTCAGCTTCTTTGATGAGGGTTACGGCTGCTGCCAGGGCTTTCAAGCATAGTGGCCATTCTGCAGCCACCGGGTCCAGCTGTTTGGAGAGGTAAGTGATGGGCCTTTGCCAGGGGCCAAGTGTTTGTGTGAGGACTCCCAGTACTACTTTGTTCTTTTCATGCAAGAACAGATTAAAGTTTCTAGTTACGTCTGGGAACCCCAAGGCAGGGGCTTGGCTGAGTTGTCTTTTGATGTATTGAAAGGCACTCCGTTGAGCTCCTCCCCAGTTGAGGGACTCCTTTTCTTGACCTGTCAGAACTTCATAGAGGGGTTTGGCCATGGCTACAAACTCAGGAATCCAGATGCGACAGAACCCTGCAGCCGCGAGGAACTCATGAAGCTTTCTTTTTGTGGTGGGGGTAGAGATGGGGCATATTACTTTCTTTCATTCTGGTTTGAGCATCCAGTGCCCTTGTGTGATGCTGAACCCCAGGTACTTGACCTGCTGTTTACAGATTTGGGCTTTTCTCCAAGATACTTGGTACCCATTCTGTGTTAGCAGTTGTAGGAGAGTCTGGGTCCCTCATTAGCAGTCCTCTTCCATCTCACTAGCAAGTAGGAGGTCATCTGCATATTGTAAAAGGACACACTTGCAGTCCTCCCAGGAGTAGGTGACCAGATCTGCCACCAAGGCTTCCACAAAAATGGTAGGAGAGTTTTTGAAGCCTTGCAGGAGCTGAGTCAAGGTTAGTTGAGTTTTCTGCCAAGTTCTGAGATCTTCCCACTCAAAGGCAAACAGGCTGGCTCGGGGTGGGGGGACAGCCACAGGCAGAAGAAGGCATCTTTCTGGTCCCAGCAAGGGAACCTGGTGACTTCAGGTAGAAGCTGTCCTAGCAAACTGTATGGGTTGGAAACAACCTGATGTAAGGTGAGAGTGGCATTGTTGATGGCTCATAGATCCTGAACTGTTCAATATCCTGTCCCGTCTGGCTTCTTTACTGGTAATAATGGCGTGTTCAAGGGTGACTGGCACTTGATCAGGTTTCCCTCTTTCCTCAGGCAATCTATGTGTTTGACAATGCCCAATTGTGCTTTGCAGGGGATCGGATACTTCCTCTGCTGGACCGGGGCCACTCCAGGCTTCAGGTTGATGATGATGGGTACGTGGTTCTGTGCCATTCCCAGTGGGTTTCTTTCTGCCCAAACCTGGGGGAAAACTTCCAGCAGTTTTTCTGCTTTCTGACTTGAATTTTCTTCCACAGGAAGTCTCCATTCCTCACTTCGGGGTACAGTGATGAGGAGAGGGAGGCTGGTCCTGATGCTTAAGCTTGCTGGCCCCTCAGGTTTGAAGGTAATCTGGGCTCTCAGTTTGGTTAAGTGGTCCCTACCAATTAGGGGAACTGGACATTCAGGCAGGTACAGAAATTCATGAGCCACTTCATGGCCACATAGTTGACAAGTTCTCGACTGGCAAAAAGGCGTTGGCTTGACTTGTCTCCAGTCGCTCCTCTGATGTTAGCAGTTTTTCCTCTAAATTTGGTGATAGGGGTTGTGACCACAGAATATTCAGTGCCAGTGTCTACCATGAAATTCATTGACTGGCCCCCAACTTGTAATTTGACCATGGGCTCATGGGGGCCAAGTTTCAGTGAGCCCAGTCACTCCTATTCAGAGTCAAGTCCCGCCATCCCAATCAGATGGTCCTGGGGCTCAGGACAGTATTTCCTTTTGGGGATGTTCTCTCCATGTGCCTGATTCTTTTGGGGGCACTCATTTTTCCAGTGTCCACTTTCTTTGAAGTAGGCACATGAGTCTGTGGTCAGGGTCACCCTTTTGGTGCTTGTTCCCCCTTTTCAAGGTGGCCCTCCTCATCTGGTGGTGTCAGGATTTCCTAAGGCTGCTGTCAGCAGGTAGGCTTGATGTTTCACACACTTCTTGGCCTCTCATTCGATGGCTTCCTCGCAATTGATGAACACTTTATTGGAGACCTCAAGGAGTTGAGACATGTTCATTCCCATGAACTCTTCTAATTTTGGGAGCTTTCTGTTAATGTCTGATGTTGCCTGTACTACAAAGGTGGCATTCACCATTCTCTGGTTTTCTGGAGCCTCAGGCTCAAAAGGGGTGTAGATTCTGAAGGCCACACAAAGTCATTCATAGAAATTTCCTGGAGATTCTTCAGGTTTTTGGGTGACTAAATTCGTCTTTGTTATGTTTGTGGGTCATTTTGCCCCTCCTCGGACCCCTCGTAGGAGCACTTCCCAATATTGCTTGAGTGCAGCCCGTCCCTGATCAGTGTTGAAGCCCCAGTTGGGCTGGGCCTCTGGCACCACCTCTTGTGCCCAATCTTCATGTTTAAGACACCACTAAGGGCCTGCTCCTGCAGCCACTTGCGGGCTTTCATAAGAATCCATCATCTCTCCTCCACATTAAACAACATCAGGAGGGGATGGCATCAATCATCCCAAGTGGGATGATGGGTTTGGCAAATGGATTCCATGAGATTAATAAGGGCCTGGGTCTTTTCCAGGTATAAAGGAGTGTGGTGCTTCCAGTTTAAGAGGTCTGTAGCTTTGAAAGACTGGTAGTGCAAAACAGGTCTTGTGAGTTGGATGGTCCCATCCTCACAGATTTGGGCTAGACCCTGTGTCTCACAGATGGTCATCTATAACACAGGTTAGGCTGACTGGAGCTTTCTTCTTATTGGGTTCTGGGGCTTTTTCCAGAGGGGTTCAATAGTCCCAGAGGGAACAAAGTTGGGGCTGTTTCTGGGAGATCCACCTGCACTCCCAGACAAGGAGGGGAGGCTAGAGTGGCTGGAGTGTATGGGGAGGAGGTGATGGGTCTTCTTCCAGTGATCCTTAATGAATGACTAGTTTCTGGGGCCCTCTTCCTTGTGCAACTAAGACCCTGCTCTGTCCTTTTTTCCCAACACAGAATTGAACCCAAGGGGGCAGAGTCTGGGCTATTTTTAACCAAGAGTCGATGTAGGGAAACTGATAAGGATCGCTGGGAGTTCCTGTGACAACCAGCCACACTGTGTGGACCTTGGCTCCATCTAGGGTCCCTCCTGATGGCCAGTCAATGTTAAAAGTGGGCCACTGTAATTCACATAGGATTTGGAAGTTGCTGGTGTTCATCTGAACGCCATAATCTCCAGAAGAGCCCTTTTAAAAATTCTTAATCATGCAGTCTAAAACAGTGGGTTTTGACTGTGATGAGCCCATACCCTGTGTCAGTGGTGCAAGACAGACAAAGAAAGGGGTTACCTCTTTTGAGGCCACTCAGATGCCTACCTGTCCATTTCTCTCACAAGAACTTCAGCTCATCTTAGTTAAGATGCCTGGGCTGAGTTTGGGTGGGCCATTATGCCGTATGATGTAGCCAGAAAGCATGTTAGGGCCCACACAAGCTCCGTAGCACAGGCCATGGAGTCACAGACTGGAATAACAGAGGCAAGCCTCTATCATCCTCACTCACACACACAATCACTCAGAATTTACACAGTCTCTTCTACAGGGATAAACAGTGATAAGTCCACATCCTGAGTCGGTAGCTCAAGAAAGACAAAGGAAGGGGTTGTCTCTTCTGAGGCCACTCAGATGCCAACCTGTTGGCATCTATCATGAGAACTTCAGCTCATCTTAGTTAAGGCACCTGGGCAGAGTTTGGGTGTGTTATTATGCCCACCAACTCAGGCTCCGTAACACAGGCTGTGGATTCACAGACTGGAAAAACAGAGGCAAGCTTCTGTCATCCTCATTCACACACACAATTGCTCAGAGATTATGCAGTCCCTCCTGCAGGGTCTGCCCTATCCTGGGATCTCAATATTCAAGACTTCGGGAGGTGAACAGTCTCCACTTCCAAATGGAGACAGGTCTGACAGAGGACTTGTCACCTAGGGCCTTACTTTTCTGGAGACTTCTGGCACTGTTCACTCCACCTACTCACTGAGGCAGGCCAGGTTGTAGGGACATGGACCACGGGGACTGCATCAGTAGGAGGTCCCATTAAGAGGATGGGTGGCACCTACATTGATCACTCAGGTATCACCATCAGCTGCACCCATCAGCCCCAAGCCAGAGAGGTACAATGGATTTGCTCGGTTGGGTTTCCTGATCAGGGAACCAAATGTTGTGGTGGAAAAAACTTAGATGGTGAGAAACCCAATTGGCACTCAGAGAGATGGAGGAACAAAGTTGTTATTATGCGTGGGCCCAGAGGAGATTCCAGTCTCCAAAATCTGAGCCCTGAGTTTTTGGCTTTCATGAATTATATAGGGACCTTATGCAGGCAAATTCCTAAGCAAGCAGGCAGGCAGGGTTAACAAAAGCAGAAAGTGTAAATTTAGTTTATCTTCCTAAAGCAGAGGGCTTTTAGGGAGGAAAGGAGTTGGTATCTACTTAAACCTGTAAATTCTAGTTGAAAGGGGCAGATGGGGAAGTGCTTACCTTCCTAAGTTGTGGATTCCAAGGAGAAAGGGAGGAGGAATGCATATTTTCTTAAGTCTGTGGGTTTCTGCTGGGGGGGTGGGTAGGACTGCAGCACTTTCTTCATCAAAAAGACTGGCAGTTTTGTGATATCAGGGGCAAGAATTATCCTCCAAGAAGGAAAGAGAGGAAACGCTTTTGGTGCATCTGTATCTGAGGTCTCTAAATGGTAAAGAAACAGTGTATAGATTTTTTTAATGTACCTTGTCAATAAATGTCCGCAATTTTTGTTAATCCTGAGAAAATCACCAATGTGAGAGAGATTTTGGTGGTAAACACAGAAGCACTCACTCTCAGCTGGTGGGATTCTAAAAGGGCACAGGTCACAGCCACTGTGGAAAAATTGTGGTGTCATCTCAGGAAGGTAAGTATGCAGTTCACAGTGATGGTCACAGCAGCTATGATTTACAAGGGCTACCAGATTGTAGGGAGGGATGGGTCCTTAAAGTGGAGAGGGAACCAAGGCAGTTCAGGGCTGCTGATGAGTCCTAGGGTCTGCCCAAACTCCTCAACTGGCTGGGCCCACCCCCACCTCCAGCCCTGGATACTGGCCACAGAGACTTGGAGCCCAGGACTCCACCCATCCCCCTCACCAACATGCCTCAATCCCACCAAGGCTTAAGATAAAGGAATGCCCCACTGGCAATAAGGCCTCACTCACCTCAAGGGCACCTGAGAAGGGAGGGTCAGCCCTGTGTGCTCATAGAAAAGCAGACTGTGGGGGTGTGGGTGAAGACTGGCAGAGCAAACGGGGAGCATAGTGGGTAGGCCCTCTTCCCCTGGTGGTTGGCAGGGTGCACTTGGAGAATATCCTGTGGGAACCCCAGAACACAGACTCCTGGCCTCAGGCCTGTCTGTCTCTCCAGCTTTGGCCAGTTTCTGGTAGTGGGGTGGTGGGGGCAGTGATCAGAAAAAGGCCCATGGCTATGGTTGGGGTGGAAGGCCAAGGCTGCCTGTATTTTCCTTCGATATCTTCTTCTGGAAAAGCAGCTAAGCTTTCATTCTAGAATTGGGTCTAGGATGGCAGATTTTTAATAGGTTGAAGGATTCTTTCTAAAATATCAAGTTCATGTCCAAATAAAATCTATTTTATGGGAAACATCTTAACAGATATTAGCCTTTCCTCATTTTTCATTATACTGCCCACTTGGACACAGAAAGGGGATTAAAAGTGCTTTGCTTTTTCTTTTGAGACCCTTTTCCTTGGCCTTTACACCCATGAGGATGGTCAGCCAAAGTTTGCTAGTTTTTCTGTTAAGCCATTTGCTTGGATCTATTTGTTTTTGTTCAAGTTTTCTAGCTTTCATTGCATTATGGTTTTAAGGAAAAAATACAGTTTTGTTATTCCTTCTGTAAGATGCAATACACAAAGTACATACTCTCAATTGAAATAGGCCTTTCTAAAGAATAAATTCTTTCTTAGGCTTCTTCTTCAGAGATTCTGGTTAGTGACCATGAAATTAGGCTGCATGTGCATGGAAACATAAAAGGTAAAAGTATAAAGTTCTTGTAGTGTTACTATTTCTGACTCAGCATGCCAGTTACTTGCCTGGGAGAGGTTATTTTATACTACAGTAAGATATCTGAATATTTTTAAGCCTTATGGAATTTAGTACAATTAAATTATATTCAATATCTTTTTTTCAGATGTGACTGTTAAACCAAAAGTATATTTTTTTCACTTCAGTGTGTAATTGCATTTTCAATTTCAGAGTGGTAGAAGTGATTTTGGAGGTAATTGGTAGCAGAAACCACTGAAGGGAAACCCTCCACTGTTTATTCATGGAGGCATATGTTTTGTAGGAGTGGGAGGATGGGGAATTGTTCAGGGGCCTAAGCTAATGGGTCTCTGGCTTCACACTGGCAGCTCAGAAACACAGTCTCTAAAAGTATGTCAGATGGGAAGAGGGTGATAATGCTGTGTTTAGAATAACAAGGGTGTCTCAGGTATCTTGGAATTTTCATTTCTCTTCATCCTTTGTAATTGTCTTTAGAGCAACATCTAACCTATTAAGCAACTTCTGCCTGTGGTTACCTTGATAGGCACTCTATCACAGCCAGTCTTTAGCTTTTGAGGGATTTTTTTTGAACACTGAGGTTCAATACATACTTTCTTAGGAATCAGATTACTAATGCATTGTAGTTTATGAAATTACCCCACAGTGGTAAGCTTATCAAAGTGAAACAAATACAATCGTGGAAATGAGTCCAGTCCTCTGCATCCTCCTTCCCCCACCCTCTAAAAAAGGTATTAGTTAAACTTCCCCCAACTGCATGTAAACCAAAGAAATTCTGGTCAATGTGTAAATCTTGCTTCCTTCATAAGTAGATGTTTGATTCCCATCCCAGTACCTCCAGAAGGAGGCAGTTTAAAACCTTTTCAAACATGAATTCTCTTCAATGCCATTCCTACATTTGCTGATTTGTCTGTGGGTGAGTATCAAACTTCCTGATTTAAATTTGACTACCCTATGCTATGATATTGACCTTCATACCTCTTTGGTGTAAGATATTTATTTTACAGGATTGTCCTACTATATTTAGAAAAAGGGAATGGACCTGCTGTGGTCAAACCAAGTTGGTTCCAAAACTTATTTGGTCATACTTTGGCAGTTACACTTTTCTTTTAAAAGTGTAATAATTTATATATTTTTATTTCTCTGCTTTGGAACTGTAATTCTATACATGCTTGTCTACTGTGTGTGTTTTGCTTGCTTATGGAATCATTTTTAATGTCTACTGCCAAGAAAAGAACAAAAAAATTAATTAAAAGACCCCAACCACCAAGTGTTAGAGAAGATGTGGAGGAAGGCACAAGCACCCTCACTCACTGCCAGAGGAATTGTCAAATGGTGAAGGCTTTTGTTGCCAATGTAGAAGATATTTTGTGGCTTCTTCAGGATGCTAAGTATCAGGTTGCTCCCCTTGTCAAAGGGGCATGATTTCTGAACACCACTGATGCAAAGAGGGATGGTTCCAGAAGAGGGAGTGGGAACCCGGTTGGGTGCAGGGGACATGCCCTGACCTAGGGCCTACCTGCTGTTGATTCCTCCTCTCCTCCTGCCCATGTCCCAGCCCACTGCTTCTCTCAACACCTGGGATCTCCTTGTTTGCTTTCTGATGTCTGTCCTGTACTCAGCGATGATCCTGTCCTATTTCAGATGCCAGGATTACTGGATCCTGTGGTTCCCAATAGAACTATAATCCCCAAATGAAAGAAACATTTTCATTAGCTTGTGTCCATGTTAGGAAGCCACTGAGATTTGCATTTTCTCTGGAAGGAAAGAAGAGATAAAGGGTTTCTTTGTTTCATATTTTATTTGGAGAGATTCAAAAGAAACAGAAAGGGGAAGAATTTGTGGCTTAAATGGTTGGTTATCGATCTCCCATATGGAGGGGCCTGGGTTCAATCCCTGGGACCTCCTGGTAAAATAAAGAAATAAAATTTAGAAGGCACATGGGCTGCCAGGCCCTGCACACAGGCACACCATAAGACGCACAACTAGGTCAGCCCCCAGGCCCCACATGCATGTGTGCCAGGCCCCACTGAGCAATGCATCAAGATGATGATGTAACAGGAGAGTGACACAAAGGAGTGCCAACATGAGATACACCAGAAACTCAGGAACTGAGGTAGTGCAGGTGGTAGAAGGCCTCTCTCCCACATTGGAGGTCTCCAGGATTAATCCCAGTGAAGACAGGAGGAGAAGGATGAGAAGAGAGGGCAAGAAAGAGACACATATAATTGCCTAGCAAATGGACACAAAACAGCAAAAAAAAATGGGTGATGGCTTAAAATGGATAAAAAGTAAATAAATAAATCTTTTAAAAAATTAAAAAAAGGAATAGAAAGCCATATCACACAGCTATCGTGACTACCTGCTTGCTAATTCTGTTTAGCTCATCTTGCCGCTTCCTCACCAGTCTGAGGTGCTGGGCCAAAAGTTAGAAACAGAAGAAAGTGCTTCCCCAATTGCCCATTTCCACACTCCCTGTACATTCCAGGAGCAGACAAAGACAGCACGTATATTGAAATATGTATCTTCATTTTTAACCTGTTTCCCTTGGTCATAATGCCACCTGATTTGGTGGCTCACTACTGCACAAATGTACAGAAGATAAAAAATATAATAAGAATGACAAAAGGTCTTCATAATCAGAGGGCTGACCATCAAGGGCTCTTCCACAAGACAATGCTGCGCTCTACACTCAGCGCCTGAATGATAATGGTGTTTTGGGGAAGCAGCCTCGCTTCAAGTGTCTCTGTGACCCTCTGCAAGGGATAATGTATTTAATTTGACTGCAAGAGAAGGAGTAAGCTTCATTTCCAACAAAAGCTGCAAGAGACAAGAGAGAAACAGAAACTTGCCAAGCTGAAAGCCAGATTTTCCAAGTTACTGGACCTGAATAGTGTCAAAAGATTTCAGAGATACTTCCTGGTGGAATCCCACCAAATGGGACTTACATTTCCAAATCCTATTGGTATAGTTGTGGGATAGGGGGAGAGAGCAGTAATTTTGGTGAAGATCATCTGGCTGTTTCCTGTTGCCATGGGGCATTGTAGGGGCCAGTGTTACTCCCTCTCTGGCTGCATATAGGAGTGGAGTTCATGAAAACATGTGGTTAGGGTCATGTAGCTGACTCTTTTCATGAGGAGGACATTGTCAACCTGTGTTACAGTAAGTCTGTGCATTGTTTTTTGATGAAATCAGAGAAGATTCCAGAATCTTGCAAAATAGCAGCTTCCAAGCCTTCTTGTGATTCACAGGCATAACAATCAGGAATGGATGTTTCTCCTTGGCTTGTGGTCTGGGGAAGTGAGGCAGGCAGGGCCAGACCAGGTTCTCTGCATTGTATTGTGGGTTTGAGTTGGGTAAAATGGATCCAAGATGAGATGCCAGCGAATTTAGCTGCTCTAGGGTATACTTAGCAGCATTAGATTAGGTCTGGTCAATTGGGGTCAGAGGAGTTTAGGGTGTATGATTTTTAGTTGGACCCACTCTCCTGGAGCAAAGCTTGGGGACGTTGGCTCTATTGATGGTTGAGGCAGACTTTCTTGGACATACGTACGTGTTGGGTTTGGCTTAAAATGGGGAGGTAGTCACTGAAGAGTGAGGTGAGAGGGGAAAATTTCCTAGGACATAGACTCAACTGTACATGACTTCAAAAGGATTAGGAGGAGGTCATTGCAGGGGACAGAGTGGAGTTTGAGTGCAATAGGTAAAAGTACTATCCAGGTGGTTTGAGTTTGGATCATGAGTTTAGTGAGGTGAGTTTTGTTTATGCTGTTCATACGTTCTACTTTGCCTGATGATTGTGCAACTTCCAAGTAATGCTGAGAGCAGCACATACCCCTTGGGTGATTTGGGAAATAAGTCGGCACCATTGTAATGATGTGGGAATGCTGAACCGGAGGATGATTTCATGTACTATGGCTTTGGTTACAGAATTGGCCTTTTCAGAGTTTTTAGGGAAGGCTTCCACCCAGTCTAAAAAGGTTCCTATGAAGACTAACAAATCTTTCACTTGTTTCACTGGGGGCATGTGAGTAAAATCTATCTGCCAATCTTGCCCAGGTATCTGTCTGAGTGCTTGATGAGTAGGACTGTGGAGTTTTGGGGTGTTGTTCTGCTAAGAAAGAGGCAAAATCTCTAAATGCTTTGCAAAGGCAGTTTTATTTTTCAATCAGATGAGTTTCAGGTTATATGAAATGATTTTAACAATTGAGCAATCACAAAAAGAAGAGTAATTAATTAAAGACATAGGAAAGAATGAAAGTATATACAACCACTCACCAAATCAGGGGAAAACACAACATCTGAACTCTCACATGGCTGGGGAGCCCCTTTTTCAGCAGCCAGGCAGAGTCCTTGTTGGAAAAATGGCCCCAGGCAGCCATCCCCTCCTGCATGAGACCCTGGCTCGCAGGTTAGGGGCTATATCTTTTAAGGGGTTCTGAACCTCAGAACTCCAATGAGTGAGTCCTGCAACACATGAGGAATGACCTCATTGAAATTATCTGAATCCATCTGGTGGAAGTTGGCCAGCCATCCACAGGAAAGACATGTTGTCTTGAAGGGTATTTGTTCTATTCTATTTATGCTACACCTACAAGGAACATAAAGATTTTTAGCTTTTAGTTTTATAGGGGATGCAAACAGGATGTGTAAATATCACATTTGTTGACTTGCTCCTTTTAAACATTTGTTTTTTTGGGTAATGGATGGTGGGGTTGCCTGCATAGCAGCATTATAACATTCCAAAGAAAAAGGACAAGTTAAATCATTCACAATTCTAGGCTAAAACAGCAGAGACTACTGATTAGAAAGCTTATGAATTCACAATTCTTAATAATTTTCTTATAGTACATCAGGCACCCTTTCGACCAAAGACATTTGGCAAATGTTACAGGTCACTGAGATTTCTGACAGAATTTTGGGAAGATTGGGAAGAACAATGAAGTGGGAGAGCAGCTGGGTTAGTGGCTTAGGGCTGACATGGAAGTGGTTATGTAGGGAAGTAAGGATATTTAATTTCTCTTGTTTTGGTAGCACTATCTTGTTCTTAAAAACCCATCTGTTATTGATCTTCACCCTGGCCTGCAGTAAGGAACATGTTTCCTTTAGAGAGTGGGTTGGGGAAATAAGGAGCAATGCTAGTAACACTGATGAGGGTGTATAAGACAGGTCTTTGGTTTGGTAGCTTGTAGCTTTGCCTCTTTGTCTGCTATATGATTTCCCTGTGCAGTGGGGTTGTTCTGTTTTAAGTGCCCCTTGCAGTGGAGGATTGTAACAAGTTGTGGCAGGCTGACAGCCCGAAGGAGTTTCAGAATCAGGTGGTGATTGAGGATGGAAGACCCGTTAGTGGTTAGGTACCCTCTTTCTCTCCACAGAGGAGCATGTGAATATATGATATGATATGCATATTTAGAGTTAGTGTATATGATGACTGTGAGATTTTGGGCTACATTTTGGGCTCTGGTGAGGCATATGAATTCTGCTTGCTGTGAAGTTGTGCCTGGTAGAAATGGGCCAGATTCTAAGACACTGTTTAAGGTTACTATTGCATATCCTGCCTGTGTGGAGTTGCCAATTTTAGTGGAGCTGTCATCGATGAATAAGTTTGGAGCTGGTTCTGCAGGGGAAGATCTGAGATGTTGGGAAATGGGATGATGAATTCATCAGGTATTTATGAGCAGTCATGTTCTGGGGATTTTTCATTCATGCTTGAGTTAGGTATGTAGAGTAGGGTAGTGGGGTTAAGGGAGGGGAACCAGTGGAGAGTATCATTTGGGTTTTGGAGTAGGGTTGCTTGTATGGCTTGTAAGCGAGTATTAGAAATGATTGAAATGGCTTGGTGGGACAGTAGGAAGATAGAGAGTGTGAGTATATCTGGATGGTTTGGAAGGCCACCAACTTTATATTTTCCTGGATGAGTACAGTGGCAGCTGCTAGGGTTGGAAGACAGTGAGGCCGTCCTGTGATAGTCCCATCAAGCTGTTTTGGAAAATATGCAACTGTGTGGAGTTCAGTTCCATAATTTAAGGTTAGGATTCCTAAAGCATACCCTCCCGTCATGCCTATGTATACTTGGAAAAGCTTGCTTGGATTTCGCAGAGGTAAGGCTGGTGCAGTGTATAAGGCTCTCTGTTGTTACTTGAATGGAGTTTTTATTGATATGTGTTGGGGTATTGGTTCATGGAAGTTGCCTGAAGTTGCATGATATAGAGGTTTGGCTATAAGGATGAAATTAGGTACCAGAGGTGGAAAAAGTTGGCAAGCCCTAAAAATGATAGAAGTTCAGACTTAGTTGTGGGTAGGGGGAGTTTCAGAGATAAGTTTTTACACTCTTTTGTTAAGCCTTTGTAGGTAGGGTTAGGTATAACCTGAGGTATGTAACTTTGTCAGTGAAGAACTAGCTTTTGTTGGGGGACACCTGGTATCCCTTGTTTGCAAGGAAGTTGAGGAGGGAGGTAATGTGTTCAATGGAACTTTGTATAAAGGGGCTACACAACAGGAGGTCATCTACATACTGTAAAAGATCACTGGACTTTAGGGGTAGAGAGATTGCGAGATAGGGACTGACCAAATATGTGGGGGTTGCCATGGAACCCTTGGAGAAGGACAGTCCAGGTGAGCTGTTGGGCAATTTTAGTAGTTGGGTCAGTCCATATAAAGGTGATTAGGGTTTGAGAAGAATTATTGAGGAGGATAGTGAAGAAGGTGTCTTTGACGTCTAGGACAGTGAAGCGAGAGGTGTTGAGAGATGTTTGGGAAAGTAATGTGTATGTTTTGGGAATGACAGGGGTGAGGTGCTGAGTTGCATCATTAACTGCCAGTAGGTCTTGGACTAGTCACTCTGTGTTATTTAGCTTTTTCACAGCTAGAATGGGAGTGTTATTGGGTTAACTGGTTGGTCATAGAAGTCCCAAAGAAAGGAGTTTGTTAATAATAGGTTGTAACTCAAGTATTGCTTGAGGGGAGAGAGGGTATTGTGGCTTATTTGGGAACTGATCAGGATTTTTAAGGGTGCTCTTGATGGGGTTATGGTGTTTAGCTATGTAGGGTTATTTGATGTCTCACACTACACGGTTAATGGGTTCTTCTAGGTTTGGGGGATGTTTAAGGAAGAAAAAGGCTTCTGTTGCAGGTGCATCTAGGATGGTAAGTTTAATAGTAACATATAGTTTGGCTAATAGGTCTCACCCTATTAAGGGGGTGCGACAAGTGGGTATGGTTAGGAAAGCACGTGTGAAGGAGGTTGTTCCAATGAGACAAGCCAAGGGTTGTGTCCAGAGGGGATTTGTTATTTGGCTATTAACTCACAGAATAGAGATTGAGGAATGGACTAAAGGTCCAGCACGTTCTGGGAAGACCAAATAAGTGGCCCCCATGTCCAATAAAAAGGAGATCAGCTAACCTGAAACCATTATCATAACACTGGATTCAGCTTCCACAATGGAGATGAAGGGGGCCTTTGAGGCCTGGCAGTGTCTATCTTCTGTGGGTAGACCCAGTAATTCTGGGAGGGACAATCCTGGCTCTGAGCTAGAACCTGGCTTCAGGACTACTTTCTTTTGGCTTGTTGCCAAAGGGCAGTCTGATTTCCAGTGCCCTTTAACCCTGCACATTAGGCAAGGGCCCAGTGGAGCTCAGGGATTGGGGCACTCTTTTGCCCAATGACACTTGAAGCAGGATCCTGGCAGAACTCATGTAGACATTGATGGCTTCTTTTAGCTGTCATGAATCGTGGCTGCAATTAAGTGGTACTTAACCTGATCTTATTGGATCATTTGTTGTTTAATTTTCTCATCTATATTGTTAAAGACCCTGAAGTTGTTTTTAATGAGGTCCTTTTGAGGAGTTTGTGGTCTATCCTCCAGTTTTTGTGACTTTTTCTTAATGTCTGGGCTGGAATGTGAGATGAAATGAATGTGGAGTTATAATTTTCCTGCTTCAGAAATGGGATCTAGGTTAGTGTATTTTAAAACGGCCTCTGTGAGCTGGCTCATAAAAGCTGTGGGGTTTTCATCAGGTTTTTGGGTTATTTCTTGGATTTTATCATAATTTACAGCTTTTAGGAACAGCTTTTTTAGTCCTTCTATTATGTAGGTAAGGAAGTGGGTCATGCAGGCAAGGTCCAGAGAGTTGGGTTTGTAGTCCCAATCCAGGGCAGTGGAGGGGTTGGCAGTGGAGCTGGCTGGGTGTTGGTTAGGGTCCTGAGTGTGAAGGGTGTCTGTGAAAATGGTGGCTGTGGCCCAAATGTGAGCCTTTTCCTCACGAGGGGTGGAGTCGGAAATTAGAACAAAAACATCTTGGAAGGTTAGGTTATATACTGAGTTACTAGAATTCTTTAGTATATTGTGTCGGGTCAGTGGAGAAAGAACCCAAGCCTTTTCCAATATGGGAGCAGTTGGAAAGTGAGAAGGGAGTCTGAACATGGACGATGCCCTCAGAGCCTGCCACTTACCTAAGTGGGAGTAATGGGGCAGGGATGGGAGGTGCCAGTTTGTGGTGGCAGGAGTGGTTAATGGACAGAGAGAAGGCGGGAGAACTCAGTGGGGAGATGGGAGGTTTAGATGAAAAATCTGAGGGGGTTGCAGGGGCATAAGGGCAAGGAGGAGAAGGGGCATGATCAGAAGGGGTTGAAGTCAGAAGAGGGATCTTCTGTTCATGAGAGAGGGTGTCAAATCTGCAGAAGGAGGATTTGATTGGTGGTGCAGGACCAGCAGAGGAAGGGATGATTATGAAGAAAGAAGAAGAACTGAATGTAGGGAACCTCTGACCATTTGCCATTTTGTCGGATATAGTCCAGAGGTTTTGGAGAACTTGAATGTCAAAAGTGCTGTGTTCAGGCAACTGAATTATGCTGTGTAATTTATATTGAGGCCAAATACTGGTAGAGTGAAAAAAATTGGCTGTTTTGGTTTAATTTCTCCCCCAGGATAGAGGATTTTAAGGTTGCAGAGGAGACACCCCAATGGGGTTTCTTTTCGAGGCAGTGATTGGGAATTTCCCATGGTCCATGAAGGGGGAGGGTGAGTTTAAAGACCTCTTTTGAAAAGAGGGAATAAGAGAAGAAATGCATGCATCCTCGGATCTCTTATTCTCAAACCGGTTAAAAGCAGGTGACTGGAATTGAAGCCAGGCATTCCCGGAGCCGAGAGGTCAGGTGATGGGGACCATTCCCCAATGCTGGAGAAGATTGCCTACCTAGTACTAGGATTTTTGAAGAAAAGGAGGCAGGTGACTGAGAAAGAGACAAGGTCTTCCAGAGAGGTCTCGAGACTCACCCCAAGTCGACTCAGTGTCCAGGGTTGGTTGCAGAAATGGCAATGGTGGGGTAGAGAATTGCTACAGAATTGATCTGCTTCAAACAAGGCCTACCAGTTGTGGCACCAAACTGATAGAATGCATTAAAAGAGGCTATCAAAGGCAGATCAAAGTTCAGAAAGAGTTTATTAGATTGCCAGCTCAATGGGGGTCCAGAAGAGAGACTTTAGCCTATCCACCTGAGTTGGTTTGTATTTAAAAAGCCTTGGGGTGTGGCACTCAGCAAGAACTGTGTAAAGTACTGACTTTTGCCTTTTGGGGGAGGGTCTCTTTGGAGGTGAGTTATGAAAGGCTTAAAAGTGTGTTTTACAATCTTGTGATAGGTTCTGAGGTAAAGATTACCCTGTTTTGTTTTTTTTTTCAGGGGAAGAGGGAGAGGGTTTTGACCATTTGTCATCTGAGGAAGGAGAAACTGGAGCCAGAAACTTGGTGTTTCAGGTTATGACCCCACCCCTCTTTTGACCCCCAGATGGGGGCAGGGGTAGGATATTTTGCAAATGGGGCTAACAAGGGGGAAACAATCATTTTCTGGTTATTTTACAAGGGTGGTGATCAGGTTTAGAAACAAGATGGGATATTCCTGACAGGCTTGAATACCACTTACTCCTCACACATCTGTAAAGAACTTTGGAATCCACTGGGACGTATTCTAGTGAGGAAGCAACTCAGATGAGCTTAAACCCTTACTCCTGGGTACCATCTTATATTGTTGACAGGGATCATGTAATGTTTAAGACCCTAGGACATTGAATTAAACATTTGCAGTGACTGTGTTAGTGTTAGGAAGCCACGTAGCTTTGCATTTTCTTTTTAAGAGAATAAAAGATAAATTTTCTTCATGTCACATTTTACCTGGAGCTATTAAAAAAATAAAAAGCCATATTACACAGCTTTGATTGCCTGCTTGCTCATTTTGCTGAACTCATCTTGCAGCTTCTTCACCAGTCAGAGTAGTCAAGCCAAATATGTTCAAACTGAAATAGAGTTTATCAAATCACCCATGTCAGCATCTCTTGTGCATTCTGAGAGAAGTCAACAAACCCAAGGGTTTCTACATAATCACTTTCTTCATTTTAATTCTGTTTTTCAATTCTCATGCTATCACATCATTTGGTGGTCACCAGATGCAAAAATGTAAGGAAGATTTTTTACAAAATTGTCACTGAACTGTGTGTCTTTCTGTTCACTAACTTGACATTTCAGGTCATGACCCCAACCCTCTTTTTGAAGCTGAAGGCATCCACCAGACTGGAATTTTTTGATACCTTGGGAAAGAGGTATCCTAAAACAACAAAATAGATAGAGGGAACTTTTTATGAAGAGCATCTGTACATGCAGTCTGGTAAAAGTTTGGTGTGTGTGTATTTTGTTTGTTCATTTATTTTTCTTATTTGTTTTAATGCACATTGTCAATAAAAGTGCAAAAAATAAAAATAATTAATTGAAAAATACCTGCAAGTGTTGTAGAGGATGTGGAGAAAGGCAGAGGAACACTCACTCATTCACTGCTGATGGGATTGTAAAATGGTGAAGGCTGCCACCGCTGGTGCCACCAGTGTGGAAGACAGTGTGATTCTGGAAGCAAAGTATCAAGTTGCACACAGGGTCACAACAGCATGATTTACAAACAACACCTGATGTAAGGGGAATGGCTCCTAAAGGGGGAGTAGGACTGAGTTAGGGTCTGGTGGGCCTAGTATGACCCATTCTCAGCTGCTGGGACTTCCTGCCCTTGTCCTACCAACCCCCAAATCCCTGCCCCTCCCAACACCAGGGATCCCCACATTTTCTTTCTCATGTATGTACTGATGTCAACAGGGATCCTGCCTGTTTCAGACCCAAGGACTGCTGATTTCTGGGGATTGCAATAGAGCTGAATTAAACATTTTTGGTGGACAGTGTCTTTGTTAAGAAGCCTGTAAGTTTTGCATTTTCTCTTGATGATATCTAAAGATAAATTATTTTCTTATTTCATATTTTGTTTGGAGATAATCAAAAGGAAAAGATAGCCATATCAAACAGCTATCATGAGGACTTGCTTACATAATTTTGTTGAACTCAGTTTGCCACTTCCTCACCTGTCTGAGTTGCTAGACAAATAGAAAAAAGAGCTTCTTAAATTGCCCATTTCTGCATCTCTTGTGCATTCTGCCAGAATACAAGAAACCTTCATATGCCTAAGTATGTCTCTTCATTCTTAACCTGTTTTCATTTGTCATGATGCCACATAATTTGGTGGCTCCAAAATGCAGAAATGAACAAAATATAAAAAAAACCAATATTTTAAAAATTCCATCATCAAAGTGTTGACAGCAACATTTCCTTCATGGGCCAACACTTCCCTGTATACTCTGAAGCTGAGAGAAAATGGTGAATTGGAAATATGACCTCACCACCAGTGTAGAGTACTCTATTTACTTTGACCACAGGAGACAAAGTGTCCTCAGTTTCAAAAACAGGCTGTGAGAGCCAAGAGAAAAACAGAAATTTGCCAAGCAGAAAGCTGGGATTTCCAAGTTACCTGATCTGAAAGGTGCCAGAACAGTTTAGAAATCTTTCCTTAAAGATATATAGTTCAACAAAAGGCTTAATAGCACAAGATGAATTTGAGAAGGTCTTCGAGAATGTGACCAATGCTGTGGCCCTGTGTGAACAGCAACAGCCGTGATAGGAAGTTTAAAGTGAACTCTTCCAACACAGGTTTTCCAGGTGCTTTTGACCAAGCTTCAAACCATCCATCAGACAGAGAATAAGTGCAACTGTGTTTGATACAAACTCATGAAATACACTGAAACCTACCCAGGCTAAGTTTTTTAAAAACATTGTGTTAATCTGCTTGTCTGATTTTATTAATTTTTCCCGTGAAAAGTGGATTTGGATGAGGGCTTTGCATTTTATGAATACACAATTTTCAATTTAATGAAAATTTAAATACCGTGGAGTTTGCAATGTCCTAAAATGTGCAATGAAAATGAATGCTCATCAAACAATACTTAGATTAAAATTACTGAGTGCTCCGTTTTGACAGAGGGAAAAAAAATCATATATATATACACATAAATATATATGAGAAAGAAGAAGAATGAATATTTAAAAGCTGTGTTTTGGTATAGATGAGAAAACTGGATGAAGAGTTGATTGTTTATCCAAACAGGGCATTTAAAACTTTTGAAAGATTCAAAAATATATATAATGGAAAAATGTGCCTCTCTGTTCACCAACCATGTTGCAGTGGCTCCCAAGCCTCTCTTTCTAAGTCTGATATTCTAAAGACTGGCATATTTTTTATATCAGGGCCAAGAGGTATCTTAAAACAAGGAAAGAGAGGGAACTTTTTGAAGCATCTGTATCTGACATCTATAAATGGTAAAACATCTATGTATATATGCTTAAGTGTACCTTGACAATAAACATTTTCCAATTTTTTCAATTAAGACAAAGTTATGAATGTTGGGGAGGATGTGGTGGCAGACTTAGAAACACTCATTCTCTGCTGGTGGGGTTGTAATATGGCACAGGCCATGCCACTGATGAAACAGCATGGTGTAATCTCGGTAAGCTATGTATGGCGTTCACAGTGATGTTTACAGCAGCAATGATTTACAACTGCCACGAGATTGTAAGGAGGGATGGTTCCTTAAGATGGAAAGGGAAACTGGACAAGTCTGGTCTGCTGATCTGACTTGGGGGCTACCCAGCAGACAATACCGGCATAACTCCCTCGATTCACCCTGCCCCACCCCCACTTTGCCCCAAGGGCACTAGGAACAGAAACTTGGAGAAGAGGGCTCCACCCATCTACCCACATGAACAGGCCCAAATCCCACCAAGGCTGAAGACAAAGGGCCACCCCGCCCCAATTGGGCCACACCTGCACCTAAGGTACCCAAGAGGAGAGGGTAAATTTGTGTGCCCATATAAAAGTAGCCTGTAGGGGGCGCCCAAAGACCAGCAGAACAGTCAGGGAACATGATGACTAGCCCCTCCTCCCTGGGGGATTAGGGTGGACTTGGAGAATATCTTGGGAATGCCTGGGCACCCACTGGACATGGACTTCTGGCCTCAGGCCTGACTGCCTCTCCAGCTTTTGTCTGTTTCAGGTTCTGGGGTAGTGGGGGCAGCACTCAGAAAATAGCCTGAGGCACAAGCGTAGTTTCTATTGCCTGGGATGCCTGTGTTTCCTTTGATTTCCAGGTTCTGGAAATGAAGGTAACCCTTCATTCTTGAATCAGGTCAATGATGGGCAGATTTTTATATACATTGAAGAATTATTTTTAAAATATCAAATTCATGTCAAAAATATCAAGTTCATGTTAAAATAAAATCTATTTTATAGTTGGCATCTTAACAGATGTTAACATTTCCTGGTTTTTCATTTTACCATATATTTTGCAACTGAAAATGGTTTTAAAATTGCTTTCCTTTTTCTTTCTGTATCCTTTACCTTGGTGTTTATAATCTTAAGGATGGTTAGCAAATATATGCTATTTTTTTTAAAGTAATTTCTTTGGATCGCTTAGTATATATTAATGTTTTCCAGTTTTGATTTTGTTATTGCTTTCTGGAAGAAACCTTTTATTATTGCCATTGTAAGATGCAATACAAAAAGTATATACTCTAAACATAAGTAGGCCTTTTTAAAGGATGTTATTTTTTGGCTTACTCTTAGGAGGTTCAAGTTAGTGACTATGAAACTAAATTACATATACATTAAACTATAAAATGTAAAAGTATAAAGTTCTTCTAGTGTTATTTTTTCTGACATATTATGCCTGCTACTTTACTGAGAGATGCTATTTTATGCTACAGTAAGGTATTTGAATATTTTAAAGTACTTATGAAATTTAGTACACTACAAATTATTTTTTAAAATATCTCTTGTTCAGATGTGGCAGTAAAACCAAGAAATTGGTTTTCATTCAGAGTTTCATTGCAATTTAAACTGCAGATTGGTGGGAATAAATGTTTGAGGAAATTGGTGGCAGATTACTGAGATAAAGCCCTCCACAAGTTATTCTTGGCAAGTTAAATTTTGTGGGAGTGGGTGGAGGGGGCATTGATCAAGATACTAAGATAATGAGCCTCTGGCTTAACAATGACAGCTCGGAAAGCATAATACATTAAAGTATCTTGGGTGGGAGGAGGACAATAATTTTGTGTACAAATAACAAGTGTTTGTCATGCATCTCAATATTTTCATTTCTCTTCATGATTTTTAAATTGCCTTTATAGCAACATCTAACCTATTTAGTAACTCTTGCCTATGGTTACCCTGATAGGAACCATATCATAACAATCATCTTGCTTTTAAGTGTTTTTTTTTAAGACCTAGTTTTAATACATACTTTCTTAAGAGTCAGATCACTAATGGGTAGTAATGTAGGTTTTTAAGGATTTATTTCATTTAATTTATTCCCACCCCCCTTGCCACCTGTGCTTGCTGTCCATTCCCTGTGCATTCTGGTATCTGCTTGTCTTCTCTTCTTCTCTTTAGGAGGCACTGGGAACTGATCCTGCGACCTCCAGTGTGGCAGGGAGGCACTGAATCACTTAAGCCACCTCAGCTTTGTGGTCTGCTGCATCTCTCCCTGTCCCTCCTCTGTTTCTCCCTTTGTTGCATCATGTTGCCATGCCAGCTGTCTGTGCCATCGGCCATGGATTGTGGGCTGTCAGGTCTCCGCAGCGCAGGCCCTCAGGTCTCCATGGCATGTGTCCTTAGCTCTCTGTAGTGTGGATGGGCCAGCCTACCTTCAATGGGAGGCTCCAGAAATCAAACCTGAGGCTTCCCATATGGTAGACAGAAGCACAATCACTTGAATCACATCCACTTCCCAGTTGTAGTGTATTAAATTACATCAGAGTTGTAAGCTTACCAAAGTGAAACAAAAACAATCATGGAAATGAGTAATGTTTCCTGCCACCTCCTCCCCACTCCCCCCTAAAAAGTGATAGTTGAACTTCACCCAACTGCACATAAAGCCAGAGAAATTCTACTAAATGTGTATTCCTTGCTTCCTTCTTATCTGGAAGGTATATTTCCATCCCACTGACTCCAAAAAGAGACAGTTTAAAGAGTGTTCAGTAGTTATTTCTTTTAAGTGCCATTCCTTCACTTACTATGTGTGTTTGCGGGTGAGTATTCACCTTGCCGCTTGAAATATTAGGATCACATACTATGGTCATTGAACTTAATATCTCTTTGGTGTTGGACATTTATTTCATAGAATTCTGCTAAGATATTTAGAAAAAGATAATGAATCTGCTGTGGTTAAAATCAAGGTGGGTCCAAAATTTCTTCGGACATCATTTGGCTGTTACACTTTTCTTTTAAAACTGCAATAATTTATATATTTGTATTGCTCTGCTTTGGAATTCTAATTCTATATATGCATGTCTATTATATTTAATTTCACAAAAATAAAATAAATTTTTTGTTATCCACTAAAAATAAAAATTATGGTCTGGTCTCAAAAATGAAATCAGTCACTGTTCCTGGGTGAGCTCCCACATACCCCCAAGACCCCCAGTAAACAGCCGGCTTGGGAGGGACCAGAGGCGTGGTCATCCTCTTGAGAAAATCTTTCCAAAGCCTGAATGAAGAAAACTTTAAATGGAAATTAAACCCATCAGCACCATTATTCAGTCATCAAGCTGAGGAAGTAGCTAATTTGATTTCAAATCTGGCAGAACACCCCTGCCACCACTAGAAGCAGCCACTTCTCCCCCAAGAGTTTAAATGGAGCTCCCATTGTTGTTTGTGAATCAGAAGAAGAAAAAGCACCCCACACCCACAGCACATGAAAAAAATCAGTTTCTCATTCACTCTACAAACTGGCTGTGAATTTACCTTCCTGGCCAGTGGCACACAATGTAAGATCTTAACACAAGACCAGGGTTAAACTCAATCACGATGTTGGACCAATGATGTTCTCTTCTTGACCTGGATCAAGATTCTAGATGCAGAGCAGAACGGCCATAAGGAGCTGGGACTATGGTACCAGACATTTCATGGCAAAATCAGCCAGGTCTGCTTTAATTCAGAAATTCAACTCAAGCAGCACCTTTCTGGCATAAGGATCATGCTTCAGGGCAATGACT
Organism: Cabassous unicinctus; assembly: GCA_029593785.1. Lineage (NCBI taxonomy): Eukaryota > Metazoa > Chordata > Mammalia > Cingulata > Chlamyphoridae > Cabassous > Cabassous unicinctus. The sequence continues at coordinate 52,274 of JAQZBX010002548.1, forward strand.
GAAGACAAAATGCCACCCTCCCAAGAGACATTCAATTGGTGCACCTGGGATACTTGCTTTCTGGAAAATATCCATCAGGGGAAAACAATCATTCTCTAGTTATTCTTCAATGGTTGTTATCCAGTTTAGAAACAATATAGGATATTTTCCTGACAGACTTGAAAACCAGGGTCTTCCTCCCATGTCTGTAAAGAACTCTGGAATCCACTGGGACATATTCTAGTGAGGAAGCCAGACAGATGAGTGCAAGCACTTACTCCTGGGTACCATCTTGTATTGTTAATGGGGATCATGTACTCTTTCAGGCCCAAGGATGTTTGTATCCACTGGTTCTTACTACATCTGTATTTCTTGGCTGAATTAAACGTTTGTTTAAACATCAGTGTTAGGGAGCTGTGTAGCTTTGCATTTTCTCTTTAACAGAATAAATGATAAATAATTTTTGTCATGTTACATATTACTTGGAGCTATTAAAAAGAAATAGATAGCCATATCACACAGTGATGACTAGGTGCTTTCTCATTTTGTTGAACTCATCTTGCAGTTTCTTAACCAGTCAAAGTTGCCAAGCAAAATATATTCAAAGTGAAAACAGAGCTCACTAGATCACCCACATTGGCACCTGTTGTGCATTTTGAGAGAACTCGAGAAACCTAAGGACTTCTACATAATCAAATTCTACATTTTAATTCTCTTTTGATATCTCATGATGCCACATCATTTGGTGGGAACCTGAAGCAAAAATGTATAGAAGATTTTTTACAAAATTATCATTGGACAATGTGTCTTTTTCTTCACTGACTTGGTGTTTCAGGTCGTGACCCCACTCTTCTTTCTGAAGCTGATGGGTATCCACAAAACAGGAATTTTTTTGATACCTTGGCCAAGAGGTATCCTAAAACAACAAAATAGATAAAGGGAAATTTTTTGGAGTATCTTTATGTGTAATCTTGTAAAAATCTGGTGTGGGCATGTTTTCTTTGTTTTGAATGCACATTGTCAATAAATGTACAAAAAAATAAATATTAAAAAATTAATTTAAAAAATGCCCTCAAGTGTTAGAGAGGATGTGTAGAAAGGCAGGCGAATGCTCATTCTTTGCCTGTGGGATTGTAAAATGTTAAAGGCAACATTCTTCACTGCCACTTCTTCCAAAGTGGAAGAAAATGTCAGTTCTTCAGGAAGCTCAGTATCATGTTGCACCCATGGTCCCAGTGGCATGATTTCCAAACACCACCTGATGGAAAGAGGGATGGTTTCTAAAGAGGGAGTAGGATCTGGTTTGAGTCCAGTGGGCCTGGTTGGACCCCTGGCCTACTGCTGGCACTTCTTGCCCTTGTCCTACTCAGCCCCCAACATCTTGACCCTCCTAACCCCACTTAACCTGTTTGCTTTCTGATGTATATTCTTTGTTGAGAGGGATCCTGCCCTGTTTCACACACAAAGACTGCTGATGCTTGTGTTTCCCAATAGATCTGTATCCATCTGCTGAAATAAACAATTTCATTGGACAGTGTCCATGTTGGAAGCCAGATAGTTTTGCATTTCCTCTTGAAGAGAATGAAAGGTAAATTATTTTCCATATTTCACATTTTATTTGGAGATATTCAAAAGGAAAAGATAACCACATCACACAGCTTTCATGACTACTGACTTGCTACCTTTGTTGAGCTCATCTTGCTGCTTACTCACTAGTCTGAATTGCTAGGCAAATAGATACCAAAAAAAAAAAAAAAACTCTTAAATTGCCCATTTCTGCACGTGTGCATTCTGCCAGAATAAAAGAACCCTCCATATGCCTAACTATGTCTTTTCATCTTTAATCTGTTTTCATTTGTCATGATGCTACATAATTTGGTGACTCCCTAATGTAGAAATGTACAAAAGATAAAAATAGTAACAATTTTAAAAAGCCATCATCAGAGTATTGTTGACTAACATCTTTCATGGACCACAACAGCCCTCTACCTGCCACAGACAAGAGAAAATATTGGGTTGGAAAAGTGGCCTCGCTGCCAGAGTCTATGGGGCTGTTTGCATGGAGAATTGTATTTTTATCACAAGAGACAGTGTTACCCCAGTTTCCAAAACAGGCTGTGAGAGCAAAAAAAGAAAAAGAGACAGAAAGTTGCCAAGCATAAAGCTGGTATTTCCAAGTTAGCTGATCTGAAATGTGCTGAAGCTGTTCAGAAATACTTCCCTGAAGATATATAGCTCAGTGAAGGACTTATTAGATCAAGGTGAATGTGAAAAGGATGTGGAGCATTTGACCAATGCCACAGCCCTGCATGAACAGGCACTGCCATGGTCATATGTTTTAAAGTGAACTCTTCCATCACAGGCTTTCTAGGTGCTTTTGAACCAAGCTCCAAACCACCCATCAGAGAATTAAAAGTGCTTAGAACTTGTCCGAAGATGATGTGGAATGAAAAACAAACATGGGAATCCTGAAATGTGAATTTGAAAATTAAAAAAGTATACTCACCTCGGAAGAGGAAGAGCTCTTGGAGAATAAGCACAACTGTGCTTGATACAATCTTGTGAACCACATGTTAGCCTACACTAGTTATGTTTTTTTTTTTTTATTTGTGTAAATCCACTTGTCTATTTTTATTTAATTTCCAAACAAAAAGCAAATTTTATGAGGTCTTTGGATTGTATAAATGTACAATTTTCAATTTATTGAAAATTGAAATACTGTGGGTTTTGTGTTTATTGCAATAAATGTACATAAAATTAAAATTCAATAAAAAGTACATACATGTAACAATACTTCATTTAAAACTATGCATGTCAGTTAGTTTATTGACAGTTGTTATTTTATGCTACAGTACGATATTTGACTACTTTAAGGTGCTTTTGAAATTTAGTACTCTGCAAATTATTTTTTAAATATGTCTTGTTCAGATGTGGCTGTAAAAGCAAGAAAATTTGTTTTCATTTCAAAGTTTCTTTGCAGTTTTAACATTAGGGTGGTCTGAATAAATATTTGAGGAAATTGGTGGTAGAAATCACTGATATAAAGCCTTCCACAAGTTATTTTTGGCAAGTTAAGGTTTGTGGGAAGGTGCAGAGGGGCAATTGATCAGGATATATGTCTTAATGGTGGCAGCATGGAAAGCACAATGTATAAAATTATCTTGAATGGTATGAGGTTCATAATGTGTTCAGAATAACAAGGGTCTGTCATGCATCTCAGTATTTTCATTTCTCTTCATTATTTTATATTTGCCCTTATAGCAAAACCTAACCTATTAAGGAACTTCTTCCTATGGTTACCTTGATAGGAACCATATCATAGCAATTCTCTAGCTTTTTTTTTTTTTTTTAAATACCTCAACTTAATATATACTTTCCTAAGAGTCAAATTACTAATGGGTTGCATTGTATTAAGTTATCCCAGAATTGTAATCTTACCAAAGTGAAACAAAAACAATCATGGAAATGAGTACAGTCCTCTGCCTCCTCCTCTCCCCACTTCCACAAATAAGGTGTTAGTTGACCTTCCCCAACTGCACATAAATCCAAAGAAATTCTAGTAAATTGTATATCTTGCTCCCTTCATATGTAGAATGTTTATTCCCATCCCACTACCTCCAAAAGAAGGCAATTTAACAATTGTTCACTAGTGACTTCTGTTAAATGTCATTCCTACATGTATTATGTGTGTTTGTGGGTGAGTATTGACTTTGCTGCTTGAAATCTGAGTACTATATACTATGGTCTTTGAACTTAATATCTATTTGGTGTTTGAAATTTATTTTACAGAATTCTGCTAAGATACTTAGAAAAAAGAAAATGGAACTTGCTGTGGTCAAACCAAGTTGGTTCCAAAACTTATTTGGACATCATTCGGCTGTTACACTTTTTTTTTTTTAACTGTGATAATTTGTATATTTGTATTGCTCTGCTTTGGAATTATAATTCTATATATGCTTGTCTATTATATTTAATTTTATAAAAATAAATATATTTTATCCATTAAAAACATGACAAGCTGTTTGCAAAAATGAAACCAGTCACTGTCCAGCGGTGAGCTCTCAAATACCCCAAGACCCCCAGTAATCAGCTGGGTTGGGAGGGATTGGGAGCATGGTCATCTCCTTGAGAAAATCTTATCCAAGCCTTGAATCATGAGAAGCTTTAAATGGAAGTTAAAAGTCATCAGCACCATTATTCTGACATCAAGCTGATGAAGTTGCTAGTTTCCCTTTAAATCTGGCACAACACCCATGCCACCTCTGGGAGCAGTCACTTCCCCCCCAAGGGCACAAATTGAACTCCTGGAGCTGTTTGTGCATCAGAAGAAAAAGTCCCACAACCCCACACCTAAATTGCTTCATCATTCACTTTGCAAACTGGCTGTGAACTTACCATCATGGCTAAAGTCACACAGCACAAGATCCAAACACAAGACCATGTTTGAAGCTCAGTCCTGTGGTTGGTCCAATGAAGTCCTACCATAGACCCTGATCAAGATTAAAGATGCAGAAGGGTGATAACGGGCCAGAACTCTAGAACCCGGCATTTCATGGTGGAATCTGTGATGTGAACTTGACTTCAGAAATTCAATGCCAGCAGCACTTTTCTAGCTGAAGGAATAAGAAACAAGTCACAGGGCAACCCAGGAAGCTGAAATTCAGTGCTCACAAGAGTCATTCAGTTTGTGCACCTGGGATCCTTGCTTTCTTTAAAATGTGTTTGTCGTGGAGAAAAAACATTCTCTGATTATTTTTCAAGGGCTGTGATCAGGCTTAGGAACAAGATGGGATATTTTCCAGACAGACCTGAAAACTTGGATTTTCCTCACACTTTGGTAAAGAACTGGAATCTACTTGGGCATATTTGAGTGTGGAACGAACAAAGATGTGCTGAAGCGCTTTCTGGTGGATACCATCTTCTATTATTGACAGGGATCCTGTACTGTTTCAAACCCAAAGACGGCTGTGTCCTCTTTTCCTACTACAACTGTATCTCTTGGCTAAATTCGATACTTGTGGGGGCTGTGTCAGTGTTAGGAACCCATGTAGCTTTGCATTTTCTCTTGAAAAGAATAAAAGATCAATTATTTCTCCATTTCACATTTTACTTGGAGATACTCAAAAGAAATTGAAAGCCATATCACACAACAGTGATTATCTGCTTGCTAATTTTGTTGAACTCATCTTGTAGCTTCCTCACCAATCAGAGTTGCTAATATATCTCCAAACTGAAGGAAGCTTCCTAGGTTGACTATTTCTGCGCCCCTTGTACATTCTGGAAGAAGACCAGGTCCCCATATATATATAAGTATGTATCTTCATTTTAAACCTGTGTCCATTTGTCATAATGCCACATAATTTGGTGGGTCCCTAATGTACAAATAAATGTACAGAAGATAGAAAAATAATAAGAGTTTTTAAAATCTTCATAATCGGAGGGTTGGCAGCCAGCAGCTCTTTCACAGGACAATGATGCCTTCTACACTCAGTGCCCAAAAGAAAATGCAGGTTGGAAGAGTGGTCTTGCCTCCAGTGTTCATGCAACTCTCTGCATGGGGTACTGCATTTAATTCAACTGCAAGAAACACAGTGAACTCTGTTTCCAAAAAAGCTTGTGAGAGTCAAGAAAGAAACAAGAACTTGCCAAGCAGAGAGCCAGGCTTTCCAAGTTACCCAATCTGAAAAGTGCTGAAACTGTTCAGAAATATTTCCTTGATGAAACACAGCTCAGTGAAGGAGTTCCTAGCCCCAGGTTAAGAGGAGTAGGCTGTGGAGCATTTGACCAATACCACTGCCCTGTGTGAACAGCCACATCTGTGATGTCAAGTTTTACAGTCATCTCTTCCACTGGACACTGGTGGTCCAGGTGCTTCTGACTAAGCTCCTGACAATCCATTAAGCTCAGAGCTTGCTGGAAGTTGATGTGGAATGAAAAACAAATGTGGGGATCCTAAAATTTCAACTGAAAATATTTTAAAAAATATTCACCTTGGAAGATGAACAGCTCTGGGAGAATAATATCATTTGTGCTTGATATGGACTTCAGAATGACACTGAAACTTACTCTAGTTAATTCTTTAAAAATCTGTATATGTCCACTTGTCCCTTTTATTTGTATTTTGATGAGGGCTTTGTATTTTATAAAAACACAGTTTTCTAGTTACTGAAAATTCAAATACCATGGTTTTTGTATTTTCCCAAAGTGTGCAATTAAAATGTACATATATGCAAAAATACTTATGTTAAAATTACTGAATGCTATGTTTTGAAAGAGGAAAAAATTATATATTTATGAGAAACCTGAAGAATGCATATTTAAAAGCTGTACAGTTTGCTATACATGAGAAAAATGTATAGTTGATTATCCAAACTGGGAATTTAAATCTTTTGAGACATTCCAAAAAATTTTGATGGGAAAAATTAAAAGCCATCAGCACCAATAGTCAACACTTAAGTTCAGAATGTGGCTAGTTTCTCCTCAAATCTGACACAACACCCCTGCCACCTCTGAGAATAGCCACTTCTCCCTCCAATAGAACAAATGGAGCTCCCATTGCTGTTTTTCAATAGAAAGAAGAAAAAGCCTCACTTCCACAGCACTCACAAAACATCACTTTCTCATTCATTCTGCAAACCATCTGTGAACTTCCTTCACAGATAGAGGTATACAACAAAGGATCCAAATGTAAGACCAGGTTTGAAGCTCAGCCATGAGGTTGGCCCAATGACGTCCTATCCTAGACTCAGATCAAGAGTCAAGATACAGAATGGACATAAGAGGCCAGGACTATGGTATGAGACATTTCAGGGCAAAATCTGCCAGGTTCTCTTTAACAAAAAATTCAACTCAAGTAGCAGATTTCTACCCAATACCATAAGGACTGAATTGCAGGGCAATGATTGAAGCCAAAATGCCACCCTCCCAAGAGACATTCAATCAGTGCATCTGAGATACATGCTTTCTTGAAAATGTGTCAGTCAGGGAAAAGGAATCATTCTCTGGTTATTTTTCAAGAGTTTTGATATGGCTTAGAAAAAAGATAGGGTATTTTCTTGACAGGCTTGTAAACCAGGGTTTTCCTCAGGAGTGTTTAAAGAACTCTGGAATCTACTGGGACATACTCTAGTAGGGAAGCAACACAGATGAATGTAAGCCCTCACTACTGGGTACCATCTTCTGTTGTTGACAGGGATCATGTACTGTTGCTGATCCAAATACATTTATATTGAGTGATTCAAACTATATCTGCATCTCTTGGCTTATTTAAACCTTTACGGAGACTGTGTCAGTGTTAGGAAGCCACATGGTTTTGCATTTTCTATTTAAGAGAAGAAAAGATAAATTATTTTATTTTACATTTTACTTGGAGCTATTATAAAAGAGAAATCTTTATTACACAGCTGTGACTACCTGCTTGTCATTTTGTTGACCTCATCTTGCAGCTTCCTCACCAGTCAGAGCTGCCAAGCAAAATATCTTCAAACTGAAATAGAGCTCACTAGGTCACCTTTGTTGAGAGCTCTCATGCATTCTGTGAGAAGTCAACAAGCCAAGGATGTCTATGTAATCACCTTCTTCATTTTAATTCTCTTTTCATTTCTCATGATGCTACATCATTTGCTGGGAACCTGATGCAAAATGAAAGGAAGATTTTTTACAAAATTATCATTGAACCATGTGTCTTTCTGCTCACTGACATAGTGTTTCAGGTCATGAACCACTTCTCTTTTTGAAGTTGAAAGCATGCACAAGACTGGAATTTTTTAATACCATGGGCAAGAGGTATCCTAAAACAACAAAATAGGTAAAGGGAATTTTGTTTTGGAGCATATGTACAAGCAATCTGGTAAAAATCTGGTGTGTGTTTACCTTGTTTATTTGTTTGTTTTTAATGTGCATTGTCAATAAAAGTGCAAAAAAAAAAAACTAACAGAATTAAAAGTATACCCACAAATGTTGTAGAGGATATGGAGAAAGGCAGCAGTATGCTGATTCACTGCCAGCAGGATTGTAAAATGGCAAAGGCCACCACCGCGGCCATTGTGGAAGACAGTGTCAGTTCTTCAGGAAGCTATGTATCAAGTTTCACCTATGGTCACATTGGAATAATTTACAAACACTTGATGTAGACAGTGATGGTTCCTAAAGTGGGAGTGAGATCCTGTTTGGATCTGGCAGGCCCTGATGGACCCCTGGCCTGCCACTAGTACTTCCTACCTTTGCACTACCCAACCCCAATCCCCTGCACCTCCCCAACCCATGGATCAGCATGTTCACTTTCTGATGTATGTACTATTGTTGACAGTGATCCTTTCCTGTTTCAGACACAAGGAATGCTGATTCCTGGGCTTCCCAATAGATCTATATCCCTCTGCTGAAATAAACACTTTCATTGGACAGTGTCCATGTTAGGAAGCTTGTTAGTTTTGCAAGAGAACAAAAGTTATATTATTTTCCTCATTTCCTCACATTTTATTTGGAGGAATTTAAAAGGAAAAGATAGCTAAATCACACATCTATTATGATTAATTGCTTCATAATTTTGTTGAACTCATCTTGCCTTTTCCTCACTAGTCTGAGCGGTTAGGTAAGTAGATACAAACAGAAAAAAGAGCTTCCTAAATTGCCAATTTCTGCACTTCTTGTGCATTCTGCAAGAAGACAAGAAACCCCCATGTGCCTAAGTATGTCTCTTCAGTTTTAATCTATTTTATTTGTCATGATGCCATATAATTTAGAAGCTCTCAAAGGAAGAAATGTACAAAAAATAAAGAATAATCAAAATTAAAATAAATCACTGGAGTGTTGGCAGCTAACATCTTTGCAGGCCAACACTTCCCTCTATACTATAAGGCCTAGAGAAATTGGTGGGTTGGGAGCATGGCCTCACTACCAATGTATGTGGGGCTGTCTGCACAGTGTACTGTATTTACTTTGACCACAAGAGACAGAGTGTCCCTAGTTTGAAAAATAAGCTGTAAGAGACAAGAAAAAAATAGAAACTTGCCAAGCAGAAAGCCAGGATTTCCAAGTTACCTCATCTGAAAGGTGCCAAGCTATTCAGAAATCCTTCCTTGAAGATATACAGCTCAGGAAATGACTTACTAGACCAAGTTGAATATGAGAAGGCTGCAGAGTATTTGACCAATGCCACAGCCCTGTGTGAATAGCCACAGCCATGATCACAAGTTTCAAAGCAAACTCTTCCACCACAGGTTTTCCAGGTGCTTTGAACAAGCTCCAAAGAATTCCTCAGGGTATTTTTCCCAGTGAAAAGTGTATCTTAATGAGGGCTTTGCATTTTATAAACACACAATTTTCAAGTTATTGGAAATTTAAATACCGTGGGTTTTGTGTTTTTCTAAAATGTGCAATTAAACTGTACATACATGTAACAATACTTAGTTTAAAAATACCCAGTGCTCCATTTTGAGAGAAGGAAGAAAATTATGTATATATATGATAAAGCTGAAGAATGCCTATTTTTAAAGCTAGTCCATTCTGCTATACATCAGAAAATTGGGTGAATACTTGATTGTTTATCCTAACAGCATTTAAAACTTTTTAGAGATTACAATCAATTTGTAATGGAAAAACATGACTTTCTGTTCACTGACTATGTTGCATTGCCCTCAAACCTCTATTTCCAAGCTGGAGTATCAAAACTGTAATATTTGTGGTATGAGGGCAAGAGAAACAACAAAAGAATTGGATCATTCAAGGAGCCTCTGTATCTGTGATGTGTAAATGTTAAAACATCTGTGTTGTTTTATGAATGTACTTTGTCAATAAAGGTACCCCAATTTTTTCTTTCAAAGAAAAAGATTAGTGTTAGACATGGAAGCACTCATACCCTGCTGGTGGGATTTTAAAATGGCCCATACTGCCGCTGCTGTGAAAGATGACATGGCATTATATCAGGAAGCTATGTATGGAGTTAACAGTGATGTTCACAGTGGCAGGATTTACAACTGCCACCAGACTGTAAGAAAGGATGGATCCTTAAGATGGAGAGGGACATGTGTCCTTCCTAGTCTGAAGTGGGGTCAGATGTTCTTTGGCAGGCCCCTCATCCAACCCACACTACCCCTAGCCACTGAAAATAGGTGTCCAGTGCCCCAAACAACCTGCAAAACTGGCAGGTTCAAATCCCACCCACACTGAAGACACAGCACAGCCCCACCCACCACTGGGTTCCACCTGCCCTGAAGTTACCTCAGAGGGCCAAACTTGTGTACCAATATCAAAGCAGCCAGTGGGGGTTCCCAGCAACTAGCAGGACAGAAAGTAATTGGGATGCCTTGCCCCTCTTCCCATCAGGGACAAGGTGGACTTGGAGAATGTCTTGGGGAAATCCTGGGATCCAGTGCGGCACAGACTCCCTCCCTTGGGCTTTTCTGTCTGGCCAGCTAAGACCAGTTTCAGGTTTCTGGGTGGTGGGGGGGGCACTCAGAAAAGAGGTTGAGACTCGGGTGTGAGGTGGAGGGCCAGGGACACCTGTGTTTTCCTTTGATTTCCTCTTCTGAAAAAGAAGGTGATCATTCATTCTAGAATCCTGTCAAAATGAAAGACAGGTTGCAAAAGTGAAACAAATCACCGCCCAGGGTTGAGCTCCCAAATACCTTCGACATGTGGTGGGTGGAAGGGCGGTAGGGGCATGGTCATCCTCTTCAGAAACCATACCCTTTCCTTGAATGGACAGCAATTTGAAAGGGAATTTAAAAGCCATCAGTACCAGTACTCAGCCATCAAGCCAGAAAGTCCTAGTTTCTCCTCAAATCAGGCACAAAATCCCTGTCACCTCTGGGAACAGACCATTCTCCCTCCAAGAGCATGAATGGAGCTCCCATTTCTGTTTGTGAATCAGAAGAAGAAAAAGCACCCAGCTTGCATTGTGAGCTGACATAATAAGATGACACAATTAGCAAACACACTGAGAAATCACAATGAGCTGGCACCATGAGATGTCACAATGAGCTGATGCAATGAGAAGTCACAATGAGATGATGCAATAAGATATTCCAGTGTGATGATGCAATGAGGATAAATAATGAGGAAATCCAATGAGAGACACAGCAAGAAAGGTATGGATGTGGCTGTAGTGATTGAGTGCCTCCCTCCCACAAGGAAGGTACTGGGTTGATTTCCCAGTGCCTCCTAAAATGTAGAGGAGTAGACACAGAAAGCAAAGAATGAACAGACACAGAAAGCAGACAGTGAGTTCAATGAAAGGGATAATAAATAAATCTTAAAAAAAAATATGATCAAAAACTGTTCAGCTGTAAGAAGAAATGAAGTCCTGATGCATTTGAAAACATGCATGGAATTTGAGGACATTATGTTGAGTGAAACAAGACAGACACAAAAGAATAAATATGTTACGATCTTACTAATATGAACTAAATAGAATGAGATTCATGGACATAACAGCTGGAATACAGGTCATCCAAAAATAGAAGGAGGACAGGTAATGGGGATCTGAGGCTTAATTTCTACAAAATTTGTAATAAGGTTGATTTTAAAAGTTTGGAAATAGAAGTAATGATAGAACATTATATTGAATGTAATAATCAACATAAATATTTTCATATGATAGTGAATGAAAGGGAAAGTTTAGGATCATGTGTATCACTAACAGTAAAGATTATGTATAATCCATCATTAGCAATTTATTTGTCCAGGGCAAACACAAAGAAGTGGAGAGTGTTAGATGGCTGTACCTCTGCTGGGTTTCTGGGCTCATCAAGCACATTAGCAATCCTCAGATTTAAGTCTTTGAGAAATATACTTACTAACTAATTGAAAATTATGACATCAAGTAAAAGGAGGGGAAGAATCATGATGAGAGGATTTATATATAAGTATAATTATACTTAATTTGCGAAAAAAGATTTCCATATATTCCCATATAAGGCCCACTGAGCAGGTGCTGATTTCATGAGGCCATGTAGCTTGCCTAGAGTGTTCAGACTTCCCCAGGGACCCCATGAGCACATTTTTTTCACACATTCAGTGCTGTGACAGTTCATGAATTTTGGCTGAGACCTGCATGAGCGTAAACTGTGGATTGGCATCCCAGCAAAATTTGAAATCTTTTAGCCATAAAACACTATTTTATTAAGTTTTTCCCCCTTTTGATAAAGGTATTTCTCCAAAGGCATCACTGACTAATGCTTGATTATAATCCCTCGGTACCTGGGAAGATCATTTATTGAAGTTATGAACCTTGTCATATGACCAAAAACTTCCCCTTTAAACCACATTTGCACACACAACCTGCTGTTAATTTCACTGAAATGGCTGCACCACGATCACCTCTGTCCATTTCCAAACCATTACAATCAACCTAATGATAAATTATAAATTCTATACAGTTTAATCATCAGCTCACTATTTTCTTCTCCAATTCCATATCTTCCCAATGCTACATCCAAGAGCCTGCTCATTATATTTAATACATTTATACATTTGTCCTTTTATGTCTGGCTTATTTCACTCAACACAAAGCGATTGAGGTTTATCCATGGTTTGACATGCATCATAATTCCTTCTTTTAAGAAAAGCTGAATAATATTGCACCGTAGGTATGTACCACATTTTGTAGGTATGTACCACATTTTGTTTATCCATTCAGAGGTTGAAGGACACTTGGGTTGCTTCCTACTTTGGGCAATTGTGAATAATGTCACTATGAATGTTGGTTTGCATATTTTTTCTTGTGCCAATGCTTTCATTCCTTCTGGATATATAACTAGTAGCAGTGTTTTGGGATTATATGGCAATTCTATACTTAGCTTCCTGAAGCTTGGCGAAACTCAGCTCCTACAGTGGCTGCATCATTTCACACTCTCACCAACAGTCAATGATTCTTCTTGTTCACCATATCTTGTCTAACACTCATAATCATCTGGCTTTTTTAATATTCATCTACTGGATGTGAAATGATACTCACTGTAATATTGATTTGTATTTTCATAATAGTCAGCAATATTGACTATCTTTCATGTGCATTTTAGCCATTTGTATTTCCTCTTGAAAAATGTCTGTATATGGCCTTTACCCATTTCTTTTCTCTCCTTTTTTATTGGGGGGGCGGTAACCAGTTGCTGGGTATTGAACCCAAAATCTTTTATGTGGGAAGCCAGCACTCAAACAGTGAGCCACATCGACTTCCCTAAGTTAGTTTTTTAGTTTGTTTCTATTTGTTTTTATTTTTTTCAGGAGGCATTGGGAACCAAACACTGGACCTCCCATGTGGGAAGAAAGAACTCAAAAACTTGAGACATATAAACTCCTTTTTATCCATTTCTTAATTGTGTTATTTTTCTTTTTAATGTTGAGTTATAGGATTTCTTTATATATACTGCATATTAAATGCTTATCTGTTATGTTGTTTCCAATACTTTCTACCATTGAATAGGCATCCTTTTCATTTCCCTGACAAACTCCTTTGCTTCAGAAATGTATTAATTTTGAAATGGTCCCATTTATCCATTTTTTCTTTCAATAATTGTGCTTTTGTGGTAATTTAATGAAACCATGGCCTATCATCACAAGATCTCATAGATATTTCCCTTCATTTTATTCTAGGAATTTTATAGTCATTTCTCTTATATTTATGTTTTTCATCCATCTTGAGTTAATTTTTTAATATGGGTTAGCATGAAATAAGGACTTCTTTGATTCTTCCGGATATGGCCATTGAGTTTTCCCAGACCCGTGTTGAAGAGGCCCATTTGAGTAGGCTGGGCAGCCTTATCAAATATCATTTGGCTGTAGATGTGCTTGTCTATTCATGATCTCTCAGCTTGGTTTCCTTGGTCAATCTGTCTACCCTTGTTTCAAAATGATACAGTTTTTTTTCCATTATGGCTTTATAATGTGCTTTAAAGTCAGGTAGTGTGAGTTCTCCAACTTAGTTCTTCTTTTTCAAGATGGTTATGCTTTTCAGGGTCTAATACACTTACAAACAAATTTGAGATATGCCTTTTCATGAAAAATGGATGTGGGAAGATTTATTGTGGTTGCTTTCAATCTGTGAAATATTTTGTATAGAATTGATATCTTTAAGATATTCTTTCTTAATTTCAGTGAATGTGGAATGATCTTCCATTTATTTAGGTCATCTTTGGTTTCTTTTGGGAAGTTTGTATAATTTTCTGTGTACAAGTCCTTTACATATTTAATTAAGTTTATTCCTAACTATTTGATACATTTCATTGTTATATTAAATGGAGTTTTAAAACTTCATTTCTTTGATTGCTAATTAATGTGTATAGAAACATTACTGATTTCTGTTTGTTGATCTTATATCCTGACACTTTGCCAAACACATTTATAAGCTCTAATAGCATTGTTGTAGATTACTTTGGATTTTATATTTATACTGTCATGTCATCTGCAAAAAGAAAAAGGGTTACTTATTTCTTTCCAGTTTGGATGCATTTTACTCATATTTTAACCTTACCTTTCTAGCAAGAAATTGTAACACAATGTTGAATAAAATTGGTGACAGAGGGTATACTTTTCCTGTTCCACATCTTAGAGGGAAATCTTTGTCTTTCAAAATTGAGTATGATGTTAGCTGTGGGTTTTCTTTACATGCCCATTTTCATGTGGACAAAGTTTCCTTCTTATCTTTAAATTGTTTTGATCAAGCCTGGATGCTGAATTTTGTTGAATGTGTTTTCTGTCCTGGTAAAGATGATCATGTAATTTTTCTTGTTCAGTCTGTTAATGTAGTGTATTATATTAATTGATTATCTGGTTTTGAAACATTTATGCATATCTAGCATAATATCTACTGGATGATGGTGCATAATATGTTGAATGTGTTGGATTCAATTTGCAAGTGTTTTGTTGAGAATTGTTGCAACTATATTCATTAGAGAGATGATCTGTCATTTTCCTTAATTGTAGCATCTTTCTATTGGGTTGGTATTAAGGTGATGTTGACATCATACAATGAATTAGATAATGTTCCTTATTCTTCAAACATTTGAAAGAGTTTAATAAGATTAAATGTCAGAAGGCACTTGCATGATATATTTAAAGTAATGAAAGAAATTCTGCCAGCCAAGAATTCTTCATCCAGAAAAACTGTATTTCAGAAATGAGAGTGATTGTCATACACACCATGTTTCAATGGGGAAAAATTTTTAATGTAACATTTATGTAATCTAAAACTTTAAAAATAAAGAAAAAATTGAGATTAAAATATTCATAGAGAAATAGACAGTGACAGAGTTTGCCAATAAGAAACAGTAAATGAAGTCTTGCATGTTGGAAGAAAAACACAGGAGAGAGAGGCTTGGAGGATAAAGAAGGAAGATTTCAGAAAAGTATTGAAATAGGAAACACCAAACTATATGGTATAACATATAAAATCATAAAAGTTAAGGATTTAATTAATCAATGCTTTTACACTAACTAAATTGAATGTTAATGGATGAAACTCCACAATAATATGTCACAGGCTGAAAGAGTGGCTTCAATTAATGTAAGCCATATAAATGCTATGTACAAGGGACTCACTTGAGAATCAAAAGCACAAATAGACAGGAAGTAAAAGGGTGGAAAATGATAATCCATGGACAAAATAACCAAAATGAGCAGGGGTAGTATATAGCATAGCTAATATTGGACAAAACAGACTTCACTCAAATGTACTAAGAGAGAAAATTCTGCCCTAAACTGTAAATTGAAAATAAAATAGAGTGAGTGTCAAAGACCTCATTATAAACTTGAAGGAACTAGAAAGAGAAAAGGAAAGTATTCTGAGGGCAATCAGGAGGTAAGAAATAAGAAACATTTACAGTACTAAAAGAAATTGAGAAGAAGAGAACAACAGAGAGGATCAACATAGCCAAAAGCTCATACTTTAAGAAGATCAATCAACTTTACATGCACTTAACTAACTGAGCAAAGCAAAAAATAAATAGAAGCAAACAAATGAAATCAGAACTGAAATGGGTGATATTACTACTGGACACAAAGGAATTAAAAGCTTCATTAGGATGGAAAAATATATGCCAATACATTAGAAAACCTAGATGAGAAGGACAAATTCCTGGAAACACAGGCGCCACATCTACTGACTCAAGAATAAATACAGGACCTCAACAAGCCAATGACTTGAAAAAGATGGAATCAGTATTCAAAAACATCCCAAAATGTAAAGATAAGGATAGATGGTTTCAGAGTTGTAATCTATCAATCATTTTGAGAAGAGGTAACACAAATCCTGTTCAAAATGTCCCAATAATTCAAGAATTGGGAATACTATCAAACTCATTTTATTAAGCCAACATAAACTGCATACCAAAGTCATTAAAAATACTAAGAGAAAGGAAAATTACAGATCAATATCTCTAATGAACATCAGTGGAAAAATTCGACAAAATACATGGAAATTGAATCCAAAAGCACATTAAAAGTTTTATACACTATGATCAAGTGGGTTTTATTCCCATTACGCAAGGGTGGTTCAACACAAGAAAATCAATTAATGTAATTTACCACATTGACAAATCACAGCGGAGCATGATATGATCATCTTGATTGATGCATAACAGGCTATTTTCAAAATCTAGCATCCTTCCTACATAACATTTTGTAAGATTAAAAATAGAAGATAACCTTCTGAACATGATACAGGGCAAATATGTAAACACATGGCCACTACTGTAATGAATGGTAAAAAGCTGAAAGCCTTCCTTCTAAGATGAGTGAGAAGACAAGGATGCCCACTGTCACCACTGTTATTTAAAATTCTGCTAGAAATTCTAGGTAGAGGACTTAGGGGAAAAAAGGATATAAAAGGCATCCAAACTGAAAAAGAAGTAAAACTCTCATTATCTAAAAATTATGTTATCCTATATCAAAAAATATAAAAACACAAAAGACAAATCTCTTAAAAATAATCATTGAGTTCAGCAAAGTGGTGCTATACAATCCAACATGCAGAAATCAGTAACGATTCTATATCCTATTAATGAACAATCTGAAGAGGAATTCAAAGGGAAAATGACATTTACAATAACAATGAAAAGAATCAAATATCTAGGAATTACTTTAACCATGGATGTAAAGGACCTATATTCAGAAAATGGAAAAATATTCAAAAAAAAAGAAAAAAAAAGAAGAAGAAGAAAACAAATGGAAGGAAATTCCATGTTCATGGAATGAAAGAGATTAAATGTTTTTTACAGATCCATGGTAATCCATATCAAATTTTCAACAGCCTATTTTACAGTAATGGACAAATCAATGAACAAATGTATGGTCAATGAAAGGCACCCAAAATAGTTGGAGGATTGAAACTTCCTGACTTTAAAGCCTTTGACAGAGTTACAGTACACATAACAAAATGGTATCTGGATAAAGGTAGACATGTTGATCAGTGGAATAGAATAAATAGTTCAGAAGTAGAGCCTTACTTCTTTGCTCAATTGATATCCAACAAGGCTACCTAGTCCATTCAGTTGGCAGAGAACAATCTTCTCAATAAATGGTGGTGGGAGAACTGAGTATCCATAACTTTTTGTTAGATGACCCTATCTCACACACAATACAAAAGATAACTCAATATGTCTAAAGACCTAAATATAAAAGCCAGAACCATAAAACTCTAAGAAAAATCTCTAGAAAAGCATCTTCTAGATCTTGTGGTAGTAGTTGCTTTCTTAGACCTTAGAACCAAATCACAGGCAATGAAAGAAAAAATTGGGAAATAGGAGTTCCTCAAAATGAAATATGTTTGTGCTTCAAAGCACTTTGTCAGGAAGGTAGAAATGCAGCATATTCAAGTGTAGAAAATATTTAAAAACCACATATCTGATAAGGGTTTAATATCCATGGTATATAAAGAGATCCTACAACTCAAAAATAAAAAGGCCTATGAACCAATTGAAAAATGGCCAAAAGATTTGAATTGACAATTGCCTAAAGAAGCTATAAATCACATGTAAAGAAGTTAACATCACTAGCTCTTAGGGAAATGAATATA
Organism: Cabassous unicinctus; assembly: GCA_029593785.1. Taxonomy (NCBI): domain Eukaryota; kingdom Metazoa; phylum Chordata; class Mammalia; order Cingulata; family Chlamyphoridae; genus Cabassous; species Cabassous unicinctus. The sequence goes on from JAQZBX010002548.1 coordinate 70,263, forward strand.
TAATCTGTAATGAGATATCATTTCACATGTATAAGAACAGGCACTTAAAAAAAAAAAACTAGTGTTATAGAGGCTGTAGGAAACACAACACTTATTCACTTTTGTCAGGATATTAGAATTGTGCAGCAGCTGTGGAAGCTGACATATGATCTGACATATGATCCAGTAAACCACTACTATGTATACACTTATAAGGGAAAGCAGGGATGCAAGCAGACATTACCACACTTATCTTCACAACAGCATAATTTGTGAATGCCAAAAGGAGTAAAAATCCCACTTTTCCATCAATCTGAATTGTGGAATATGAATATGATGAAATATTGTTCAGCTGTAAGAAGAAAGTAAGTTCTGATGATTTGACAACATGAATGAACTTTGGGACAATTATGTTGAGTGAAACAAGCCAGACACAAAAGCACAAATGTGGTATGCCCTTACTTATAGGAGCTAAATATAATGAGGGGTTCATGGAGGTAATTGGTCATCCAAAGGTAGAAGGAGGAGAGAGTATGGGGAGTGGAGTTTCAATTTCTGCAAAATTTGTAATAAGACTGATTTTAAAATGTTGGAAATAGATAGAAGTGATGATAGCATGTTATACTGAATGTTAATTACCAACACAAATATATTCATATGATAGCAGTTGAAGGGGAAAATGTAGTGTTGTGTATATCACTAGGAGGTAAGAAAATCATGAAACATGGGACTGTAGAGCACAGTGAACCCTCTTGTGGTCAATGAATGCTCTTTATTTTATTTATTTTATTTTATTTTTTTAACTTTTATTTATTTATTTTTTATTATTTATTTTTTTATTGTTGGTAAAAATCAATTTTTTCACAATACATATCAATATTTATAAAATGATATATAAATACATATGCATATATGAGCATTTGCTTACATAAATGTTATTTTATGTATATATATATATTTATATTTTTTAAAGGTGCTTAGATTACC
>JAQZBX010002549.1:0-54931 GCA_029593785.1 Cabassous unicinctus
CAGGTATTCTTGTTCCTTGCCAGTCCCCGTGGAACACCCCCTTACTTCCTGTGCAAAAGCCGGGGAGCACAGACTATCGGCCGGTACAGGATCTTAGAGAAGTAAATAAGAGGGTTGAAACAATACACCCTGCCATCCCTAACCCATACACGCTTCTAAGCCAACTCCCTCGAGAACATACTACCTACACTGTCATGGATTTAAAAGACGCATTTTTTTCTATACCTTTGGCACTGGTTAGCCAGCCCATTTTTGCCTTTGAAAACCATCGGACCAAGGGATGTGGGCAGCTGATGTGGACCAGTCTTCCCCAAGGATTCAAAAACTCTCCCACCTTGTTTGGGGAGGCTCTGGGGTGAGATTTGTCCCCCTTCAGAGAGCAGCATCCAAGTGTTACCCTACTCCAGTATGTAGACGACCTCCTTCTAGCCACACCGGACTCAGACTCATGCAGAGGGGCAACTCTCAGCCTACTCAAAGCCTTGGCAGAAATGGGATATCGTGTATCCACCAAAAAGACTCAGCTCTGCTCCCATTCTGTAACATATCTTGGATACATCTTAGAAAAGGGAGCGGTGACTTTCACGCGACAGGATACAAGCTGTATTGGGCATCCCTGCACCAACCTCGAAACGACAGGTACGTGAATTTCTTAGCACGGTGGGATATGGCAGACTGTGGATCCCCGGATTTGCAGAAATTGTCAAGACCCTTTACACCGTCACGGCGGGCAAGGGAAGTGACTTGTTGTGGACCAAAGAGCAGCAGGAAGCTTTTACGTGCCTGAAGACAGCTCTGGTGAGTGCCCCCGCCCTCGGGTTACCTGACTTGTCCAAACCCTTTCATCTATTCGTTGATGAAAGCCATGGAGTTATCAAAGGAGTCTTAACCCAGTCCATTGGGCCTTGGCACCGACCAGTAGCATACCTCTGAAAAAAGCTGGACTATGTAGCTGCTGGATGGCCCAACTGCCTAAGAGCCATCACGGCCACTGCCCTTTTAGTCAAGGAAGCCTGTAAGTTAACCTTTGGTCAAAATCTGGTGGTAACGGTCTCAAATTCAGTAGAAGCCCTCCTCCGCAGTCCCCCGGACCACTGGATATCTAATGCCAGAATCACACAATATCAAGTGTTATTGTTCAACCCACCCTCTGTGGTATTCTCAAAAACGGAGGCATTAAATCCGGCCACCCTGCTACCTGACTCTAGCCTACACCACCCCACCCCCCGGTGACACAGGACTGCTTACACTTGCTGGAAACCCTGACAGGGCTACGCCCAGACCTCACTGATGTGCTGCTGCCTGAGGCATCCCATAATCTCTACATAATGGCAGCAGTTTTGTTAAGGACGGAATCCGTTACGGGAGTGGCAGTAGTAGAGCCCCCAGAAAACGATCTGGGCTTAATCTTTAAGCCATGGCACCTCTGCCCAATGGGCCAAATTTATAGCCCTTACTCAGACTTTAAGATGGGCAAAAGACCAAACTGTCAATATTTACACGGACAGTCGCTATGCCTTTGCTACAGCCCATGTACACGGTGCATTGTACCAAAAGCAAGGATTCCTAACATCTGGAGGAAAAGAGATTAAAAATGGAGCTGAAGTCCTGGCATTATTAGAAGCCATTTGGTTCCCTGACTGAGTAGCCATTGTTCACTGCAAGGGACACCAGAAGGGAAACTCCCCGCAGGCTGAAGGCAACCGACTAGCAGATGAAGTCGTGCGAGCTGCCACTTTCCTACTGGTCACCCCTGTCCAAATGCTCCTGACAGTCCCTAGCCAGGAACTCCCAGTACTACACTACTCCCCAGAAGACATCAAGCAGGGGGAAGGTCTAGGAGCTAAAATTTCCCCAGAAGGTTGGTTAGTCCTGCCCGATGGCAGGACATATCTACCTGAAGCAGTGGGAAGGGAATTAGTCAAAAGGCTGCACGACACCACGCATATGGGCGGCACTAAATTAATAGAACTAATAAAGAGAGACTTTTATTTCCCAGGTTTGTCTAAAATCAGCAAAAGCATCACATCAAGATGCGAAGTCTGTGCCAGAGTAAATCAGAGAGGAGGTACCCAAGCTCCAGTGGGAACTAGGCTCCGAGGGATGGAAACCAGGGGAGCACTGGGAGATAGACTTTACTGAAATAAAGTTGGGGAAATATGGGTATAGGTATCTTCCAGTGCTGGTAGATACATTTTTGGGATGGGTAGAAGCCTACCCGACTAAAAACGAAACAGCCACAGTAGTAGTTAAGAAGCTGATAGCAGAAATCATTCCGAGATTCAGGCTTCCTCTTAGAATAGGGTCAGATAACGGTCCAGCCTTCATAGCACAGGTGACTCAACAATTGGCTAAAGCCCTGGGTATAAATTGGAAACTGCACTGTGCATTTTGGTCCCAACATTCAGGACAGGTTGAAAGGATGAACCACACCTTGAAAGAAACCCTAACCAAGTTGGCTCTGGAGTCTGGCGAAAACTGGGTGAGTCTCCTACCTTTTGCCCTCCTTAAGGCCAGATGCACCCCCTACATGCAGGGCATTACGCCCTATGAAATATTATTTGGCAGACCCCCGCCCCTGTTGCCCAAGTTGGTATTGGAAAAAATATCTGAATATGACAACCAATATCTTTTCTCTACTCTAAAGGAACTGGACTGGATTAGGAAAATTGTCAATCGAACGGTCCAAGAAACCCACCCCCTTGTCCATGTACTAACCCTCCTTTATTTCAGGTGCAGGCTAGAAATCTACTCTGGGTATGGAAGCTCCAAGCTGGTACACTGGAGCCACGGTGGACTGGCCCATATGTGGTGATCCTCACAATGCCCACAGCAGAAAAGTCACAGGGAAAAGACACTGGATACATGCATCCCAGCTAAAGGTCCTCAGGTCCGGTACAGGGGACTCAGAGGCAGAAAAGCGGACAGTTACCAGAACAGAAGACCCCTTAAACATCAAGATTCACCAAACAAGTTAAGACTAAGAGTGGGGAAGAGGGAGGGATATGGCAACAGCCTGGCAAATGAGTTTGCTGCCCCTCTTGGTCATTAGCGTGTGTGTCAATAGTTTTTGATTAACCTCCTATAACTGGAGTATTATAAGGACAAGGGATGGAAAGGTTCTAAGCATTACTCAAACTACTGGGAAAAATCCCACTCTCTCTTTTGACCTGTGTGCCCTCCTTGGGGAGAATTGGAACAACCTAGACATAGAGTCAGATGGCCCTCCTGCAGGCCGTGGATGTGGGGACAAATATTTAGAAAGAGGACTAGCCCAGGCCAAGCTCTATGCCTGGCCTGCAGACAGGCCCCCAGAATGCCATACTCGAGGGCAGTACCACTGTGCTCAATGGGGTTGCAAAACCCTAGCCCCATGGGCTTCCAGAGATACTGCTATCAGCCTCTTCAGGGGAGCACAGTCCCAGAACCCAACCATAGGATCTGGTAACCCCATTTATATCTGTATTATTAATGGGTTCAATAATGTCTGGGAAGGAGGCAAAACATGGGACCTCAGACTATATGTAATTGGTCAAGACCCCGGAGCTGAGTTTACCATCCAACGGGGAATTATAAAACCCCCTCCACCCAATCCGGTGGGCCCCAACTTGGACATTCTCCTTAACACAGTACCGGTAATTCCACCCAAAAGAAACCAGGACCCTTAAGGTCCCCCAAGTAAAAACCCACCAGAACCCCCTTGTTGTCAATGTTGTCCTCCGTCTTCACTTTCTTAAATGAGAGTGAGCTAAATGCCACCAACGATTGCTGGCTCTGCCTAAACCCTCAACCACCTTATTACATTGGAATAGGAGCAAATGGAAGCACTATCCCCAATACATCACTGTATGTTCAAAAGATATCAGTAAACAAGAGCCAAAGGTTATGTAAGTGGGGTCATGAGCCAATTCTAACTCTGGGGGACTTACAAGGTAATGTCACCTGTTTCACCCCCTCCTCAACCAAAATCAATGCAAACTTCCTAGGCCCCCACTGTTCATCAGTTGTTTTCTCTGATGAAACTGATGAATCCTATTATTGGAAAACCCCCAATGGCACCTGGTTCACCTGTACCCAAGGAATCACCCCTTGTCTCTCCCCCCAAACCTTGTCACAATCTAGGGCTGAAAAAGACCCAGTCATTTGCATCCTGGTGCATATCATCCCACAAGTATCCTGGTATTCAGGTGAAGGAGGCTGCGAGCATTTTAGAACTCTAAGTAGGTTTAAACGAGTTCCTATTCTCATTCCCATCATGGTCAGCCTTGGGATTGGGGGCTCAGCAACCTTGGGAACGGCAGCCATGATCACCGGTAAGGAAAATTTTAACATCTTATCCACTCAAGTTGACTTAGACCTAAAAGAGTTAGAAAAATCAGTTAGTCATCTCGAAATTTCCTTATCCTCTCTGGCCAAAATGGTTCTGCCAAATAGGCATGGGTTAGATCTATTATTCTTAAAACAGGGAGGACTATGTATGGCCTTATGTGAAACTTGCTGTTTCTATGCTAACCACTCAGGGGTGATAAAGGAAAGCCTCTCATTAGTCAGAAATAGGCTACAGGAATGGAGAAGAACTCAGAACAAAAAGTACAAACTGGTACGAAAGCCTGTATTCATGGTCCCCATGGCTAACTACCTTAATCCCCACTGCTGCAGGCCCACTTGTCCTCATTATGCTAGGATTTCTTGTGGGTCCTCTTTTCATTAACTGTCTCACTTCCTATATCCAAAAAAGAATACAGACAGTAAAACTGATAGTGCTACACTCTCACTACAGTTCTCTTGGTACTGATGCAGAGTCAATTGTTTGACTAATGCCATTACAGGAGTAGGGAATGAAAAGGAAACAAGACAACACCAATTCTCCCTAGCAGGAACCCCAAGCTTATAAAATATGTATGGTCATTAAAAACCAGGACACCCATGCGGGCTTAATGAGGGAATGGCGCCACAGGTGCTGGGAAAAGGTCAATCACTCCCCACTGCCTGCTGAGATGCTAATGGCAAATATCCACTTCTGTAACTCTGCTTGCTTGCTTTGATCAGAACCCCCATATAGAAATGTATATGTTTAAACCTACCAATCCTGTCCCGTCTCTTGGTGTGTGCGGGAAAGTTTGGCACACAGGGGAAAAAAGTCTATAAACGCTGCAGCCTCCGGATTTTAGGCGCAACTCTTACTAAGGAGCACGCCCCGGCTGGTAATAAAGGTTCCATTAAATTTTTTATCCCGGGAGTTGTTATTTATATGAAGTAATCCACTTCAGAGTATTTGACTCTTTAAACAGTTGTCTAATGAGATACCTTCCTGTTCTGTTTTAAAAAATGAAAGTATTTTAAAAATATTGTTTTAAAACATGTTTGTATAGGTGTCATAGAGCTTATTTTCACTGGTACAAATGCATCATGGGCCTTTTTTCTTAAGCATTGTGATTTATCTGTTAAATGTCTACATTAAAAATTTTAAGTAATACACATTTAAATTAAACAGTATCTTATTGATCTTATTTCCAAAGTATATCTGTAAACTGCACTCTACAATACTTCCTTTTATATAGTTTAGTCAGAAAACAGAGTTAGAGATGTTCAAGTTTTCCATTTCTTTCTCTGCTTTTCTTTCCACCTCCTCCTGTTTTTCTTCCTCCTTATTCTCTTAAGGAGAAACTATAGAAAAAATACAGCAAAGGTAAACACAAGGATGGAGGTGAATATTTTCAATATAAATTAGTGAGGTCAGGAAAGGACTAACACTGAAGATATTTGAAATAATAATATTAAAAGGCAAAATTGAATATTTGCATATATATTTCCTTCATATAGAGGAGAATATGACAATGTAAATATATATGTATGTGATTTTTACCTTGTTTACTTGAAAAAGAGAATATGAATCTATAATATATATATATATATATTTGTGTATATGTATGTGTTTTTTACTTGATCTAGAAAAAATGTTCTCTAATGTGTGCCTCTAGAAATTCTCCCTGAAATCACTATAGCCCACATTATATTTAATTTTGCAGTAAAGAAGATAATCTGTTATGGTTAAGAATGCATTTTTTAAATTGGCAAAGAAACATTTATTAGGTAAGAAAATATATATAAACAAATTTTTAGAAGATCTACTCTAGAAAATGTAGCTTGAATATCTCCACCCCTGCTCTACTATTTTTTATTGCATCCTGTTGCATTGTGGAATATTCTTGCAAATTTAATGAGCTTTTCAAATGAATAATGTTAATTTAGGAACTTGTCCTATCTTTCATTTAAAACCCAAGGTCAGCTTTCTTTGCCTAAAGGAGGCTGCACAAATCTTGGTGAGTATTTCTGTCTTTTCCATTTTTCAGCAAGCTTCCTAATACTGCCTTCCTCATTCTGGGTCTGTGAGATGCTTTAGAGTGCCTTAGTAACTGCAAATGCATTTGTTAGAGAGAGGCCTAAGCCCCACCCTTAGCAATGCCCCAAGGCCTTGCTCCTTCTCCACCCCAGAGAGGCCCTGATATTGTCTGGGGTGGGAAGGGATGGTCCCTTAGGGTGTTTTGGGGCAAGTCACAGGACAATAAGTCTCTAGTTTTTATGGGCTTTTAATTCCCATTATCTCTGACTCCAGGTATTATGCTAGTGCAGGGGTTCTTAACAAAGAGGCCATGAGCTTGAATTGAAATTTAAAAAAACATTCTAGTGGGGATGTGTTGGTGTGGGTGTGATAAGTTTATTAAATAACACATAGCTTGTATTAAATAATACAATATTTGGTTTTCACTTCCTGGCAGAGGGGTCTGTGGAACAAAGAAGATTAAGAATCCTTGTTTTAATTGCTATTGTGAATAGATTTTTTTCTTGATGTCCTCTTTGTTCATTACTAGTGTATATAACACTAACGATTTTTGCCTGTTGATCTTGTACGATGCCACTTTGCTGAATTTGTTTATTAGCTCTTGGAGCTTTGTTGTGGATTATTCAGAAGTTGATATATAGAGAATCATATCTTCTGCAAATAGAGGTTTACTTCTTTCTTTCCAATTTGGATGCCTCTCATTTCTGTTTCTTGTCTAATTGCTCTGGCTAGAACTTCCAGTAGAATGTAGAATTACAGTGATGGTTTTGGGCATTCTCATTTGTTCCTGACCTTAGAGGGAAAGCTTTCAGTCTTTCATCATTGAGCATGATATTAGCTGTGAGCTTTTCATATATGCCCTTTATCATTTTGGGGAAGTTTCTTTCTATTCCTAGTTTCTAAGTCTTTTTTTTCTAGAAGGGATGTTATATTTTATCAAATTCCTTTTTCTGCACCAATTGAAATGATTTTTTGTTTTCCCTTATTTCCTGTTAATGTAGTGTATTACATTAATTGATTTTCTTATGTTGAACCACCCTTGCATACCAGGGTTAGTCCCACTTGATCTTGGTGCCTAATTCATTTACTGTACTGTTGGATTCAGCTTGCTAATATTTTTTTGAAGATTTTTACATAAAAGATATTGATCTGTAATTTACTTGTCGTATATTTATCTACCTTTTTTAAATTAGGGTAATGTTATCCTCAGAGAATGAGTTGGGGAGTGTTCCCTCCTCTTCAGGTTTTTGGAAGAGTTTGAGCAGAATTGGTGGTAATTCTTCTTGGAATGTTTGGTACAATTCACCACTGAATCCATCTAGTCCTGGCTCATCTTTTTTAGAAGGTTTTGATTACTGACTCAATCTCTTTATCAGTTATTGGTTGATTGAGTTCTTCTATTTCTTCTTAAGTCAGTATAGGTACTTTGTATATTTCTAGTAATTTCTCCCTTTTGTCTAGGTTAACATATTTGTTGGTGTACAGTTGCCCATAGTATTCCCTTAAAACACTTTTTTGTTTCTGTGAGCTAAGTAATAATGTTCCCCCTTTCATTTCAGATTTTAGTTATTTGTGTGCTCTCACTTTTTTCCTTTGTCTGTCTAGGTAAAGTGTGCATTTTATGCAACTTTTCTTAGAGCAAACTTTGGGTGTCATTGATTTTCTGTATTGTTTTATATTCTTTATATCATTTTACACTGTGCTAATCCTTCCTTCTCTAACCCATGCCCTGCCTATACCATTCACTGACAGAAAAGTCCTAAGAAGACCATCAATCAGGCTGTCCACACATGTCAGCAAAAACCTGAAAGCTCTTGGAAAATGAGGGTGGTGGACTTTCATATTTCTTTCCAGAGGAAATTCTACTTCCCTGGAATGTGGCTTCAGGGTGTGTAGCAGCCATGCTTCCCCATTCCTAGGACATTTCTCCTGGAGAAATTCAGAACTGGTGATGGAGAAAGTCCTTATGGGATAGAGGCCTTGCTGAGAACCAGGGAAGACCAATTCATCCCATGGCCCTCTCCCTAAGTACAAAGATAAAGTTTAGAAGGACAGAGTCCCTTCTGCTTTTCTAGGTTTTAAAAGAAAGGAAAGGGTCACTGCTACCTGGGACTAGACTCTCTCCTGGCTTGGGTAAGAATGCTGGCTGGAAAGCTAGAAGTGTCCTTGGCCCTGTCTAAGAAGAAAGGCTCCATCCAACCAGTGTATAAAATACAGAAGCTACTGACCACTGAGGCAGTCCCAGCAACACCAGGGGGCCTTAAATGACTTCCAGGAAGTCACTGTAAGAGGAAGAGCCCCTGAGCCATGTTCAAACCAGAACCCACCTCACTTGCCCAGGTCTGAGGGTGCATCACAATAAATTTTCAGTTGAAACCATCACTCCTGGAGTCATTCTGGATTTGGGGATCTTTTCTGGTCAGACCCCTCTACCATCTCCTCCCCTACCACCTGCCATATCCCACCCTATCAACTGGAATTCATCCCTGCCCCATCTGACTGTATGGCCACCCAACTCACTCTGGATTTGGATTCACTTCAAGGCCTTAAACCTGGAAACCAGGAGGACAAGGAAAGTGACCAAGAATTCTGGTCATCTGGGCCATCAGGAAATCACATGCACTGGCCCGAAAAATATCCAGGAGTGGAAACCAGCTCCTTCACGACACATTCATGGACCAAGCCAGCTGTTGCATCATGATGACCATGAGGCCACAGAGCTCTGCATCCCCAAATATGGCCAGCACAGTCTGAACATGTTGCTCTCAAGTTCGCCTCTGGCCTGGTACCTTCTGAGGGTCAAGTGGTCCTGGGGTTCCCAGGAGGAAATTTGGGGTAAAGCAGGCTGAAGAAGTAGAAGCAGGAGCCTTGGTCCAGACAGGATGTCCCAGTCAGTGGGCTCTGTGAAGGTGTAAGTTTCTTTCAAGGATTCTGAGTAGGATTATGAGGTGGCAACCTTGTGGATGGTTTCTGCTGCCTTCCAGTGTTGGGCAGCACACATGTGTGGGTCTTTGTGTGGGGGGGTCTGTGTGTGTGTGTGTAAATATTGTTCCTTTAAAAGTCATATTTTTTCATCTGAAGCTTCTCAAGCTTTATCTTCGGCCTTGTGTTAATTTCCTTTTTTCATTGTATTTATGGTTTCTTTTGTCTTTAGCTTTTGGGATGTCCAGGAATAAAAGACATGAAGAATAATAGTAATTACATGTCATGATGAAGGCATGTAAAACAAATCAATATACTGCATGGTAATTTTTAGATGGGATAAATATCTAAGAAACAGCAAGAAAATAAACTACCCCTCCTGGGGATTATGTCTGGGGGTGACGGAAAGGCATATAATGAGTGGGGGAGGCACTCCAAACACACAGATACTAATATGATTCTATCTGCTAAGAAGAGAGGATGATGGGTATGGATTTCTTGTATAGCTGAATTATAACTTTATTTTCCCTTGAAAAATTGGTAGTGCAAATGAACTGCTTTTTTATCTTTTTAATTAACTTTTTATTAAACAGCTACATTACATAAAGAGTGGCTTATGTATTGATATTCAAGTTTTCAGGTGTCAGATATATCTTTTATTATTCTAATGGGAAAAAAAGGAAACATCTCTGGCCTGGAAGTTGATGAAAGAAAACTCACCTAAGAGAAAGGATATGAAAAAGAAAGCAGGACAATGCCTGAATAATGAAATTAGGGGGCAAAGGAATGGAGAAAGAACAAAATTTAGCTGAGGACACTTGCAAGGAAACAATACATCAGACATGATATGAGCTATGATCAAAATTAGGCACCAAATTATAGGACAAAGGAAGCCAGTACCTGTACAAAGGTGACCCCAATACAGAGAACCCAGGTGAAACAGGGTGTATTAGTCAAAGGGGTGCTGATGCAAAATACCAGAATCTGTTGACTTTTATAAAGGGTATTTATTTGGGGTAGAAGTTTACATTTACCAGGCCATAAAGCATAAGTTACTTCCCTCACCAAAGTTTTGCCACATGGAGCAAGATGCCTGCCAAGGTCTGTCAAGAGCTCAGGCTTCCTGGGTTCCTCTTTTCCTGGGGTTTGTTTCTCTCTGGGCTCAGCTGCTCTGCTCCTCTGTGTGCTTACTTCCTGGGCTCCAGCTCAAAACCCCAAGCTCCCTTCTCTGCAGAGCTATGGGAGTGTGGGGACTCAACATCCTACTGACATGGCCCAATCAAAGCCTCAATCATTATTTAATCAAGTAAAAGTGAAACCTCTGAACCCAATATAGTCTAATATGCATAGAGGAAAAGATGAGTTCACAAACATAATCCAATGTCTATTTTGGAATTCATAAACAATATCAAAATGCTACACAGGGCAAGGCTAGAAAGGAAAAGAAATGCCAGTAACAGTACTATTACCTGACTTTGTCTACGTTCTTGACTAAGCTATAAGAAATGAATTTCAAGAGCACATCAATAGTTAGGCCAGTAATTTTTAAGGTAGGGAGTAAGAGAAATGGGAGAAAATAACAGATCATGGGTCCCAGATAGAGAGGAAGGGGCTGAAGAGTGACAAAGAGGACTGATTTACAGACTACAATTTCCCATTATAGATTATAAATGCCCAGGTTTTACTTGCATGTTGATCCATGTGGGAGGACATGGTGACAGCAGGGTGCAGAAGGCAAGAGAGAGAGAGTTCAGCCTTTGCACTTGCTTTTTAAACCATTAATTAATCCACCCCTTTGCTAATGGCATGGGAATTGTTTCAGCTGTTTGCTGTTTTGATTACCCCACCCATCAATCTCTTTCCCCAGAGAATATCCAGGGTTTCTCCTGGCTTCCAGAATAAATCTCGTTCATGAGGGTCTTCCATCAGCCATTTTAGGATTATTGATATTCATGTAGACTTGCTAGGTTCCAGATCCATCTATTAATTTCCTATCTTGGTAGCCTGCTTCAGTACCAAGAAAAAGTGTGAGGAGATACAGAAGAAGTGGTGGAGATGAAAAGGGTGTGTGGGGAAAGGAAATGGACTGTTGTCATTCTTTTAACTAAGAATTCTGAACTGATCTTGAAGTTTAAATCTGTGAATACCTAATTTGGTTGAAAGGCTAAAAGATAAATGTTAAGCAAGACTACAGATTTCTTCCACACCTGCTACAGCTGCATCCCCTGACCCTGTTCCTGCCTGGATCACAGGGAGGTGGGTCACACTCCTTCCCATTTCTGGGACAGACCTTCCCCATGCAGACACCTGCCCTTTATAGGATATTTCCAGAGAGTCCTGTTTAGGATGAGGCTCCTGGGCTGGCCCTTTTCCCAGCTTGGGGTCTGCAGCCATGTGGATTTTTGGGTTACCACCATGCATGCAACTCTCCAGGATGTTGCTGCCTGTTGTTGAATCACACAGCATCCCACAGAGAATCCAGTCCTGCGTGTCCTTTAATTCAGGTGCCACCACCCATGACCCTGACTCCACCTAGGCTCAGTGACTCAATGTTCCAGTTCCTGATGTCTGGGTATCTGTGCTGTCACCCTGTACCTACTCATTTTCAGGGACAACAGATCCATGCAGTACTGTCTTGCAGTGCTGGGGCCCTGCTGAGGTCTGTTTATGATCACCATGGAAACCATGGTAACAAGCCTGGGCAGAGCACTGGGAGGGGTGAGGCCCAGGCCAGGTGACAAGCAAGCATCACCTCCCACCTTGCAGGCTATTCCAAACCCTCTTCTACTTGGCTTCTGGGATTCAGACTTAGCCCTGTGCAGGGACCCTTGAAATTAGCAGATCTAGGAGGAAGCTCTACTAATACCCGGGATAGCGTTCCTCTCCTCTTTACAATTATGACCTTGTGAGCTCCAAGGATTTCTCCATAAAGATTGAGACATGTGCTGATTTTTGAGGAGAGAAAGCAGGCAGGATCAGAGAGCAGGGCCACCAAGGTAGAAGACAGTGCAGGGTGGTTCACAGCCTGGAATGCTTTGAGCATTTGGAGTCAAGATGGGGCATGGGGAGGGGGCTCCAGGGCCCCAAATGGCACTAAGGAACTTCCACTGTGAATTGGCCCAGGCCATCAGAGGGCCACAGTAGAAGGCTAGGTCACCAGAAATGATGTGAACAGTGAGCCAGAGAACAGCAAGAGGCTCCCAGGTTCCTGGTCCTTCTGCCTGATGGTCCCTTCTAGAGCCTTTGGAGTCAGCAGCCAGGTCAGCACCTGCCCACCAGTGTCCTCTCAGAGCTCTCAGGCATGGACCCTGATCTCCAAATTCCCAGCCCCCCCCCACCCTCTCCAACCACCTGCACCCTGTTCACTAATTGCATCCAGTTTTGGGGCTGCTTGGTCTGCCCTTATGTCCAGGTCCCACTTCACCCACTGCACCTCTGTGAGCCCCAGCAGTCTGGGTGGGTTGGATGCCTCCAGGCCTGGATCCACTGCAGGTATCAGGGGTGCAGGTCTCCAGTACAGTGGGAAGGGCCACCAGTTGGAGACAGCTCAGTTGTGGGCTGTGGATGACTGCCTCCTGACCCAGCCAGAAGATGGTTTGTGGGTTTGGTGGCTGTGAGGAGGGGGACCCAGATGGGCCTTGTGCATCTGTGCTCAGAGTCAGGTGGGACCCCATTGCCTGTGAGGCTCTGCACACACCCTTTATGTATCCCTGTGCCCAAGGGGCACCAGATTAAATAACAAGTAAAAAGTGTCATGGTACGTTGAGAGGGACTGAAAAAAATAAAAGAAATTTCGTATTTCAGAAGCTTTAATAGCACTTTGCTTTTTGAACATGGGGCCTATATTTTGCTTTACACTGGGCCCCCATTCTGTATCCTGTCCTCTTGCACCTTCCTGGAGCCCTGCACCTAGGACCTCTGCAGGCCTGGGAGCTGGACAGCAAGTTTCTCTCCATACTTCAAGAGCCCCAGTGGCCTCTCCTAGCCTGGCACAGGGCTCCCCTCTGCAGGCCTCCATGAAGCCCAGGCCTAGCCTCCCATGATGCACCCACAGCCATGCTGGGCCTGGCCTCAGCTACACAGAGGTGGGTTCAGTGCCCTAAGTACACTTGCCTTTACCCCTCTCAGGGTGCCCACACTGACCTACAGGTTCACCTGCAGCCAGGGTGGGCAGCTTCAATACCAAAGACCTGCTCCTCTCAGGTTCCCTCCCTGCCAGCTCTTTCCAGGATTGCAGGTGTAAGCTCACCTGCCACCAGCACAACCTGGAAGGGCCAGGATTAAGGGCTCAGTTCAAGGGTGGCAGGCCATGTAAAGGGTAGCCCTCACCAAAGAGGAGGGTAAGTTGCCTGGACAGACTATTCTAGCTATCTGGGGATGGCCTCTGGCTCCTAAGCAGCCCTGAGCCATGGTGTGACCTATGCCTCAATGTGCTTATTATCAGGGACCTTCTCTTCCTGAGTCTTGCCTCCCCACCCCATCCTGTACATTCTGGTCTTGCCTCCAAAATAAATTGGTGCATCCAGGTCCTCTTGTCTGCAGATCTGTTTTTGGTGACATAAATATCAAGATTCTCCCCAGAGGTGACCCACAATGCCCTGGGACCCTTCAATACCCACTGGTCTCAGCTGGGCAGGAATTGCCAGCCAGAGCCACTCACTGTCAGAGGAGACTTCTGCAACAGCCCACTTTGCAATTACTGATGACACAGTAGAACACTGATAAAGCTTCTACTCCAGGACTTAACCTGTCATCATGCAGGACAGACCAGGGGACTGAGGGCAGGAGGAGAGGGTCAAGGGAGCAGCAGCATTTACATAGAGCAGATTAAGAATCACCACCTTCCTGGAGCCTCCCTGCATAGAAGTGTTTAAACCCATGTAATCATCCAGGGCCACTTCTTCTGAACCACAAACATGAAACACGGCCTTCTGATTCTTCATGAAATGAGGTGTCTTGGAACATTTTCATGGGAGTTTTACACTGTCCACATTCAGCAGGAGTCTCCAGGGCCTATCTGAGCCTGTGTTCTTGCTTCAGCCCCTCTGTCCCTAGCAGGCTCTGAAGAGGCCAGGATTTGGATGCCTAAGCTGAGGAGGTAGTGCCATGGGCTAGTCCTCAGAGGGACCAGAGCTAGGGTGAGCTCCACTGCCTTAAACAGCTGTGTCTCCAGGTGGACCATGTTGTCCCTTAGAACTCAGTCTCCTCATCTGTGAAATGGAAGGGACTTTCAGCACCCAGAGGCACCATCATTCCATGAGCTTTCCTAAAATGTGTCTTGTTGTTCTCAAGACAGCAACAAAAGAAGAGAAAGAAACCACAGTGGAAATTGACCTTTTTCTCAGTGCTACTTACTGTCTTGAATTTGGAAAAAAAAAAAAGTCAGTTTATCAAATTTCAGTAACCCTTGAGTCATATTATAATCCTGGAGATTCTTTTTCATTTTAATAAGCCCTGTGACAGTTTTATGTCATAGTTTTCTTTTATTCATTTAACTAATATTTCTCATTTATATGGTCTTCTTGGTCATGAAAAACTGTGGGAATTAGACAAAACCCTGCCCTCCTGGAGCTCACATCCCAGTTTAGGCAGCAGTCTGTAAATAAGAAAAGCCAGCTGAAATGGAGAGAAGCAAAGTAGAGCAGGAGGATAGAAAGTGGTGTTGGGTGTGTGTGAAGGTGTAGCTAAGGTGGTCAGGGAGGCTGTCCTGAGAGTCCAAAGTTGGAGCCAAGGCTGGGCCACACCTGAGTGAGGGCCTGTTCCTCTGCCTGGATAAACAGGTTTCTACTAGAGGGTCATGACAGGCCCCAGGGTGACCAAGGGTCCCCATGCTGGAACGGGGACTATGCCAGAACCTGAAGGAATTTGTGGATGACAGCAGGAAGAAACTTTGTCTTTAGCTCTGAGCAGGGGGGAGCATTTAGAGGGTTTCGTGCAGTGGCCTAATATGATCACACTTGGATTTAACAGGGTTAATCTAGCTGCTGGCTTGGTGAGACAGGGAGTCCTGTCTACATGATCAGCTCTAGTTTAAATCTCCACAACATGATTCAGCTCTAGATTATGCCCCACCTGCATGAACAGCTCTAGTTTTACTGCTGCCTGCTTTGTCAGCTCTAAGTTAAGTCCTACCTCCATGACCAGCTCTAATTTAAGCCCTGCCTGCATGCTCAGATCAAGTTTCAGTCCCTCTTACATGTTCTGCTCCAGATTGAACCCCACCTACACTAAACTCTAAATAACTTTGCATGCAAGGTTGGATCTAGACAAGTTTGCCTCCATGCTCAGATCAAGTTTAAGCTCCACCTACAAGATCAGGCCTAGTTTAAGTCTCCCTGTAAGCTCAATTCTATTTTAACCTCCATCTCCACGGTCAGTTCTAGTTTAAGCCCTTTCTTAATGCTCAACTCTAGTTTAAATATCACCTACACATTAGCTGTAGATTAAGCTAAACTGGGCACTCAGCTCAAGTTTCAGTCCCAACTCTATGCTCAGCTCTATAGGAGCCCTGTCTGCAGGCTCAGATCAAGTTTCAGTACTATCTCCATGGTCAGCTCTAGATTAAGCCTAACTTGTATGTTTAACTCTAGTTTATGTTCTGCCTCCACTCTTAGCTCTAGATTAGAGCCCTTGCTGGCCCAAGTGACTGATGCAGGCACAGGCACATGACACAAGTTGGCCAAATCAGAGCAAAGCCAGGAATTTTGGGGGACAGAAAAACCCACTCTCCTGCTCTAGGGTGTGATGTGCAGTGGTGAGTGATGACAGCCCTTTGCCACCCTGAGAGAAACAACCCATAAAAGAACCTGACATAGTTGGGTTGTTAAAAAACAGAGAGAATCACAGAAAAATGGAGGCCAAACCTTGATTAAGATGCACTTCATCATGTTTATATTAAAGGAACAATAAATACCCTGTTGTCTAAGTAGGTTTGGGTTGAGTTTTCCTTTGCTGTTTACCTAACATATCATCAGCACAGATTTCAGCTCCATCTCACTCTTTCCTGCATATATTTGCAGGAGACCAGGTTTTGACCAGCATCAGTAGGCTATTCTGATTAAATGTTTCCCCTGAATTGAACATGAGGTCTATCTCTGTGCCTCTCAATGCTCTTTCATGGATGCCTGCTAGTCATCAGCATAGAATCACAGGTCACAGAAGAAGCCCTTGTTGTGGAACTGGGTATCTGAATCTAGTGCCTTTTTTCCCACAACTTCCTGTTTGGACTTGCAGGATCTTTAGGGCCTCCTCACCCTTGAGAAGGAAGCAATTAGTCTTGATCTGCTCACCACAAGGACTAGAATGAGATCCTTGCTGGGAAAACAATTTGAGAAGTATACACACCTGGACAGATGCCACCTTTATTATTTCTTTGGCTATTTGTTGAGGTGTGTGCTCCATCTCTCCCATGAGTCTGTGAGTTCATCAAGAAGAGTTAGTGTGTCTCTAAAACTCCACCCCCCATAGAACTTGACAGTTTACTAGGGATTAAGTGACTTCCAGGATGGCAATTAAATCAACTTCAAACAGATGTATATAACACACTTGTCTATTGAAGAAAGGGGATTTTTCTCAGACTGCTATCACAGTTCAAGGAATTTATTTGTTTTGCCTCATGTACAAATACAATGGCTTGAGTTTCCCTCTGTGCTCACTCTTGATAGGGCCTAGATTTGGATGTGCACACAGTCTTCAACACAGCCAAGGATATGTGTGACTGTTTATTTCATCCTGGCTTCCTGGAAACTACCTTTGGGTGGGTGTATTAGTCAGGCAAAGGGGTCCTGATGCAAAGCATCATGGCCTAAATTTTGACCTGTGGCAGTTGGCAGAGAGCATGACATTTCTGAAGCTCAAACCACAATTGCCACAAAGCAAGAGAGGCCTTTCATTACCACATGTCTATGTGCAGATGAAGAGGGCATGTGAGGGGATAGCATGATAAAAAAATACAGTGCTTGAGACATAAACAAGGCCCAGGTATTCACCATGTTTCCCAGCAGGGTAGAGGTTACACTTTCACAGTAACTATGTAAAATGAGCATTTATAAAGTTTGTCAACAGGGCTGAAGTTACATCTTTACAGTAATTACTAAGGGATCTGTAGATACAAAAGTGGTCAAGCAGTTCACAGATCAGATTATTCTTAGAGTCTCTGGGAAAGAATTCTAGGCATACATTTTATTATCAGCCATGAGCTCACAGTTATTTCTCAAGTTTTGCTGTGTAACTAAGAAATGAAATGCTTCTCTGACTAGAAGGGGAAAGAACAAAGTGTTGTGGGAAAAATTCAAAGCATATATGCTACAGTGAGAGAAAAAAACAGCATAAAACTTACAAAGGTAAAATAGAAAAATGGTAATAAAGAAATTTCCATATTATCACCAGTGCCTTTAAATGCAAATGGAATCAACTCTTCAGTCAAAGGGAAGAGATTGGTAAAATGTATAAAAAAGCATGAACAAACTATATGCTGTCTGCAAGAGACATATCTTAAATTCAAAATATAAATATGTTGAAGGTAAGAGGATGGAAAAAATATACCATGCAAGTTGTAACCAAAAGAGAGCTGAGGATGGTCCATTTGTTACAGTTGATGCATAAATATTGAAACATTGCCTACCTGTGGGATACAGTCCATGTTAAATTTCATCAAAATTTATAAAATTGTATGGTCCAAAATGTAAACCATAATGCAAATCATTGACCATTGTTAGGAACAATGTTTCAATATTTGTACATCAATTGTAACAAATGTACCATCCACATATAAAATGTTATCAATAGGGAAAAAGGGCAAAGGGGTAGGAAGTTGGGTATATGGGAAACCCTTATATTCTATAAGTGACTTTTCTGTAACATAAAGCTTCTTTGAAGACAAAATAAAAAAAATAAGACACTGGGGGAATAAACAGAAGAATTGTCACTGTACATGCAAGATAACAGATCCTACAGTGTTGAAAGACACACTGTCAAAAATGCTTTTAATTCTATATTTTTAATTACTTTTTTACTATTCAAATTTTTAAAAATGTTTTTTGTATTTTATTTGTTATTTTTAAAACTATCATTATTATTTCATTTTCTTATTAATGATATTTGGTTATTTTCTTAGATTCATTTTTGAAGAAGTTTTGAATCACAGAAGGGTTACAAAAGGGCTGAGGTGGCTATACTAATATAGGACAATGTAGTCTTTAATTTAAAACATATATTAGGATCAATGATGATCATTACATACTGAAAAAGTGGACAATTCAAAAGAAATGTGTAACAATTATGAATATATATGTACCTAACAGGAGAGCCCAAAAATATATGGAGCAAATTCTGACAGATTTGAATTGAAAAATCAAAAGTTCTATATTAAGAGTAGGAGACATTAACAAACCACTCTCAATAAAGGATAGACTTTCTAGTGAGAAGATCAATAAGGAAGTACAAGACTTGAATGATATAGATACACACAACCAACTAGACTTAGGCATATATAGAACACTACACTTGACCAAAAATAGTTCATATTCTTCTCAAGTGTACATGGATCATTCTCCAGGATAGAGTATATGTTGGGGCATAAAACAAGTCTCAATTAATTTAAAAAACTTGAAATCATACAATGCATATTCTCTGAACACAACAGAATGAACCAAGAAATCAAAAAGAGAGGTAGAAAGGGGAAATTCACAAATACGTGGAAATTAAACAATATAATCTAAAACAACCAAAGGGATAAAGAGGAAATCAAGAACCTAATTAGGAATTATCTTGAGGTGAATGAAAAAGAAAATACTAGATACCAAAACCTTTAGGATGCAGCAAAGTCAGTGCTGAGAGGGAAATTTATAGCTCTAGATGCTTACATTAAAATTGAAGAAAGACTTCAAATCACACAGCTAACTTCAAAACTGGAAGAACATGAAGAAGAGCAAACTAAACAAACAGCAAGGAAAATGAAGGAAATAACAAAGATAAGAGCAGAGATAAATGAAGTAGAAAATAAGAAAACAATAGAACATTAGCAAAACCATAAGTTGATTCTTTGTAAAGATTAATAAAATCAACATTTAGCTAGATTGACAAAGAAGAAAAGAGAGAGGATACAAATAAAGAAAATCAGAAATGAAAAAGGAGAAATTACTACCATCCTTACTGAAATGTAAAAGGGACGTAAGTGGATTCTATGAACAGCTGTGTCTTAAATTTGCCACAGGCTACTGATGCAAAATATCAGAAATGGTTGGGTTTTATTATGAGAATTTTATTTTGGGTAAAATCTTACAATTCTGAGGTCATGAAATGTCCAAATCAAGGTATCAGCAGAGGTGCTTTTTCACCAATGTTAGCTACTGGTGATACTGGGGCCCTCCCACATGGCAAAGCAAGATGGTCACCATTTACTATCAAGCTCCCTGCTTTCCCTTACAGAACTTACCATCTCCTGGAGCTCACCTGTGGACAAGTAGTCATACTGTTTCTCTTTCTTAGGTCCTCATCTCCAGTCTTAGCTGTTCTGCTTTCTTCCCAAGTTCATCTGTGGGTTATAAGGCACATGGCTCATCCCTTCAGCCATGAACTGTTCTGTTGGCCCATCATCTTGAGGGTATTGTGCTTAAATTTTGGCTGTTGTTTATCCTCCTGTCCTCTCTCACATGGCAGGATCAAAAATGGTAGTTTCTGTTTTCTCTGTCTCCATTTATGTAAGTCCCAGCAAGTGGGAAGAATCCCAAACTGTGTCACATTTCAATGAGGTAGTCCAATCAAAAGAACCCAACATACACAGGAAGGGATTAGGTAAAAAACTTAACCTTTTACTTTTTGGGAGGCATAAAAGAACTTCAAACTGTCACAAGACATACGCAAATAATTTATATAACCTGAATGAAAAAGAAAATTTCTTAGAAGCACATAAACTATCCACATTGACTGAAGAAGGAATAGAAGATCTAACAAACCAATGACTAATAAAGAGATTGTATTCATAATCAAAATGTTCCCAACAAAGAATAGTTCAGGACCACATGGCATCACATGAAAACTTTAGCAAACATTTAAAGAAGAACTTTAATTCTGCTCAAACTGTCCCAAAAACTGAAGAGGAGGGGAAACTACCTAACTCATTATATGAGGCCAGCTGTTTTGCTAATGAAGAGGCAGAAATTCTAATTGCTATGCAAAGGCAGATTTATTCAATCAAATGAATTTCAGATTATATCAAATGATTATAACAATTAAGCAATCACAGAAAAGAAGAGTAATCAATTAAATGACATAGAAAAGAATGAAAGTATATACAACCACTCACCACATCAGGGGAAAACACAACATCTGATATCTCACAAGGCTGGGAAGTCCCTTTGCTGCTGATCAGAGTCCTGATTGGAAAAACAGTCCCAGGCTGAGAATCCTCTTCTGGGTGAAACTTCAACTGGCAGCTTAGGGGTTATCCCTTTAAAGGGTTCTGAACATCAGAACTCCAATGAGTCTTGCAACTTGTGAGGAATGACCTCATCAAAAGTAACCAAATCCATCTGGTGTGGGAGTGGTCAGTCTTCCACAGGAGAGATGTGGTGTCTCAAGGGGTCTTCTATTCTATTCTCTTCATGATACACTAATATCAGCTTTAACTTAATGTTAACTTTACAGGGGATACAAATAGGATGTGCAAATACCACATATAGTAACTTGTTCCTTTTAAACATTTCCTTTTTGGGTAATGGATGATGGGATTGCCTGCAAAGCAGCATTATAACATTCCAAATGACAAAGGACAAATTAATCATTCACAATTCTAGGCTGAAACAGCAGAGACTATTGATTAGAAAGCTTATGAATTCACAATTCTTAATATTAATTTTCATATAGTACATCACCAGCATTACCTTCATCGTTAACCCAGATAAAAATACCACAAGAAAGGAAAACTACAGACCAAAATCTCATTAATTTAGAAGTAAAAATTCTCAACAAAATACTAGAAAACTGAATCCAGCAGCATCTTAAAAGAATTATACTTGATGAAATGGTATCATTCCTGATATGCAAATTTGGTTGAACAAGAGAATATCTATTAATTCAATTCACCACACTAAAAGAGTGAAAGAAAATACCCACATGATCATTTCAATAAAGGCATAAAATGCATTTGACAAAATACAGCATGCTTTGTAGATAAAAAAAAATAAAATCACTTAGAAAACTAGTAATAGAAAGAAACTTCCTCCACATGAAAAGGGCATATATGAAAAGCCCACAGCTAACACCCTGCTTAATGGTGAAAGACTAAAAACCTTCCATCTGTGTTCAGGAACAAGACAAGGATGGGCACTGTATCCTCTGTTATTCAATATTGTACTGAAATTCTTGTCAGAGCCAATAGGCAACAGAAAGAAATAAAGGCATCCAAATTAGAAAGGAAGAGGCAAAATTTTCCCTATTTGCACTTGATACTATCCTATATACAGAAAATCCTGAAAAATCTACAATAAAATTCCTAGAACTAATAAATGAATTCAGCAGATTGGCAGGGTACAAAATCAACAGCCAAAAATCAGTAGTGCTTCTATACACAATGAACAATTGGAAGAACTGAAGAAAAAAATCTATTCACAGTTAAAATTTAAAAATCAAACCTAAAAGAATAAATATAACTATGTATATAAAGGACTTCTAAACAGAATACAACAAAGCATTGCTAAAGGAAATGTTTAAAAATCTAAATAAATGGAAGGCTATTCCATGATCATGGGTCGGATATCATCCTGATATCAATACTACCCAAAGCAATTTGTAGAATCAATGTATTACCAATTAAAATTTAAACAAGTTTCTTTGGAAACTTTTTTCTATATTTTCTATGGAAAAGAAAATCATAAAATTTATTAGGATGGAAAATGGGCCTAAGTAGCTGAAGCCATCTTGTAAAAGACAGGAGTTGGAGGACTCACACTTTCCAACGTTGAAAGTTGTAACAAATGTAAAGTAATCAAAATACCATGGTATTTTCACAATGACAGACATATAGAGCAATGACAAAGAATTAAGAACTCAGTACTCAACCCTCACATTTCTGGCCAATCAGTTATTGACAAGTTGGAAAAGACCTCTCAATCTGGAAAGAATCATCTTTTCAACAAATGGTGATGGGAAAACTAGATCACTGTGAGTTAAAACATAGATAGAGACTTCTGGGAAAATGGTGTTGAAGTAGGTAGGCAGAGACTGACCCTCTCACAAAAAAAAGTGGCTAGAAGGCAGGGACCTTTCTAAAGGAGTTGCTTTGGATATATATAGAATGAGAAGGTGCTCTGAGTCATCTAGGAAGGTACTGGAAAGATAAAGAAGCCAAAGGAAAACCATGAGTTGTTTTCACCTGTGGCTGGAAATGGCACATATACCCCACCCTCAGGGCAAGGAGAATTGGTGCAACCCTTGGGTCACTGCTACTAACTGACTGGGAGGGAGAATTCCCTGGGAGGTAGATGGGCCTGACAGAGGGTGGACATTGGTTTCTTTGCAGTGAGTTTAGACAGCTGAGTCCCTTTTTATCTCAGAAGGGACCCAGACCCAATGGGGAGATGGGAGGGGTAGGTGCCCAGGCAGGCTGTCCTGCCCAGCTATCTGGGGAAAGAGAGGAACTAGAATAGAGATGGGGTGGGATAGTTGCCTAATCAACTGGACTGAAGCAAATTGTAGTCTAAAACACCTAGGGTAAAGGGGGCAGAGAGCTTTCTGAAGCCTAATCAACCTAAGGAGACAATTTAGCTCAGGGGAGGAATTCCCACCTTGCATATATGAGGACCCTGGTTTGATTCCCTGGTCTCCTTAGAGAAGTGGAGAAGTGATCCACCAGGTTATCAGGCATCCAGGTGATATCTTAGGATAGGAAATAGGTAGACATTCTATTTATTTTAGATTTTCCTGGATCTGTTATTTTTTTGGAAGGTTTATTTTTTTTCTTTTTTCCTTATTTAAATCACTAAAACCCCATACATTACCTGCAGAGGGCAGCCTGCAAGGTGTTTGATGGATGAACACTGGAAGCCTGAGATGCTTCTTAGGGGCCTAAGAGGGAAGGCTGATTTTCCTTGGTTGTTCTTTTTTCAGTTGCTGCTTTTTTTCTTGTTGTGTTTCCTTTCTTTGTTTCTCTTTTTTTCCTTTAACTGATTTTTACTACCTGAATTATTTCTTTTCTTTCCTTCACTTTTTTATCTTCTGTTTAATGCTTTTCATTCATTCCATCAATTTTTGTCTGGTTTTTCAATTTTTTTGTTTTTATTTTTTCTCTTTTGTCCAACTGTTTTCTTTACTTGTTTTTTCTTTTTTCCTTTCCTCTCTTTTCATCATTCTGGCCTTTTAAATCATTCCATATATTTTTCTCTATTTTATTTCTCATTTCATTTTTTTCTATTCCACCTTTTTTTACTCTTATTCCTCTGTACTTATGATTTTTTTAATGTGTTAATTATTTGTTTTCCTAGGTCTTGTATGGTTTCTCTTCTACCGTTTTATTAAACTATTATTCTTTTACCCTACTTATCTCCTTTCCTCTGGTCCTAATTCTTATTTTCCCCCAAGGGAACATAGGCAACAGCAAGGAACAGAATAAGAGGAACTAAGTGTCAAAGGGAAACCTAACCACACACAATAAAACAACAAAATAAAACCCTAGAGTAGAAAGAGAAGCTAACCAACTGAATAAATCCATCAAGACAGATGCTTAGGCACCAACAAAAAATTACAAGCCATACTAAGAAACAGGAATACATGGCCCAGTCTAATGAACAAAATATGAAACAGGATGAGATGTATAACATTGAAAAACTAATCAGAGATGTCCAAACAAATATCATGAGTCAACTTAATGAAGTGAAGGAGGAGATTAAGGATATTAAGAAGACATTGAGGGAACATACCAAAGAAATTGCAAACATAAAAAGATAATGGATATGATGGTGATGATGGCAAAATGCAAGAAATAAAAAATGCACTGGAAGCACATAACAGCAGATTTGAACAGAAGAAAGAATTAGCAATGTGGAAGACAGTATATCTGAAATCAGACAGATAGTAGAACAGATAGGTAAAAAGATAGAAAAAATCCAGTAGGGACATAGGGATTAGAATGACAACATGAAATACACAAACATGTGTATTATAGGTATCCCAGAAGGAAAAGAGAAGGGAAAGGGGATAGAAGGAGTTTGGGAAGAAATGATGGCTGAAAATTTCCCAACTCTATTGAGGGACATGGAATGTACATGTCCAGGCAGTGCAGGACTCCCCAAGCAGTATAAATACTAACTGGCCTAAGTCAAGACATATACTTGTCAAAACGTCCAATGCTTAAAACAAAGAAAGAACACTGAAAGCAGCAGAGAAAAGAGATCAATCACATACAAATGAAGCTCATATTATGTAGCAATTTGGCATTGTTTACAAATTCCAAAAATGAGTTATTGGATTATGTTTGTAAACTGGTCTGTCTGAGGTATCACCTTTAATTGATTAAATTATAATTAGGACTTTGATTGGGCCACATCAGTAGGGCAGGGACTCACAGAGAAAAGACATGGCAAAGGATAGAGTTGGGAGATTTGAGCTGGAGCCCAAGAAGTAAACACATGAGAGAATGCAGAGCAGCTGAACCCAGAGAGAATCAAGTCCCAGGGAGAGAGTCAGAGCCATTTGTCTGATGGTCTACACCTGGCCTTGTGATGATAGCAAAGCAACTGGGCCCAGAGAGAGGCAAGCCCTGGGAAGAGAAGAACCCAGGAAGCCTGAACCCTCATAGACATCAGCAGCCATCATGCCCCAACACATGGCAACAGATTTTGGTGAGGAAAGTAACTCATGCTTTATGGCCTTTTAACTGTAGCTATTACCCCAAATAAATACCCTTTATAAAAATCAACCAATTTCTGGTATTTGGGTTCAGCACCCCTTTGGCTGACTAATACAGATTAAGTGCTAATTTCCCATCTGAAATCATGGAGAAAAGAAGTCAGTGGTATGACATAGTTAAGGTGCTAAAGGAAAAACTTCCAGCCAAGAATTCTCTATCCAGAAAAGCTGGCATTCAAAAATGAGGAAGAGTTCAAAAATATTCACAGATAAACAGAAATTAAGAGTGTTTGTCAATAAGAAACCTGTACATCAAGAAATACTTAAGGGAGTTCTGCAGGTTGAAACAAAAAACCAGGAGACAGAGTTGGAGGAGATTGTAAGAAAAACTAAAAAGATAAAAAGAGAAATAAAACCAATATATGGTATACAGAAACCTAAACATAATATGGCTAATGAAGGAATTCCTTTATAGTCATAACATTGAATTTTAATGGATTAAATTCTCCAATCAAGAGAGAGATTGGCAGAATGGATAAGGAAATGGGACCCATCTATATGCTGTCTATGAGAAACTCACCTTACAGTCAGTGAAGAAAGGGAGCTGAAACTGAATGGGTGGAAAATAATTTTACATGCAAATAATAACCAAAAATTACTAATATCAGGAAAAGTAGACTTTAAAAGCAGAACTATTGTTAAGAGACAAAGAAGGGCACTGTATATTAATAAAAGGGATAATCTATCAAGAAAAAAGAACAATCATAAACATTTATGTACCTAACCAGGTCTCCTAAAAATACATGAGGCAAACATTACAAAAACTAAGTGAAGAAATAGATGCCTCTACAGTTATAGCAGGGGATGTTAAAACACCATTATCACCATTAGAACATCTCAACAGAGAATCAATAAAGAAACAAAGACTTTGAACAATACATTAGAGGATCTGGACCTAAAAGACATATACAGAATATTAGAGCCAAATACATCTGGATATACATTCCTCACAAGTGCATATTGATCATTCTCTGGGATCAATAACATGCTAGGCCCTAGAGAAACTCTCAATGAATTCAGAAAGATTGAAATTATACAAAGTGCTTTCTCTGACCACAATGGAATGAAGCTGGAAATCTGTAAGTGGCAGAGAAGCAGATTAGGCACAAAGATATAGAAGTTAAATACTTTCTTAGATAATCAGTGGGTCAAGGAGAAAATTGAAAAAGAAATCAGTAACTGACATTGAAAACAAAGAAAATGACAAAACAGTGTATCAAAACCTATGGGATTTACAAAAGAAAGACAAATTTTTTAAAAAAGTAAAAAACAAAAACTATTAAAAAAAAACCTATGGGATTCAGCAAAACCTGTACCTAGAGGGTGTAGCTATTTTGCAGTTTGATGTAATTATGAATTCCAAAAATATATATTGGATCATGCTTGTAAACTGGTCTGCTAAGCTGGGCATGATTAAGTTATGATTAGGGCATTAACTGGGCCTTGTCAGTAGGGTGTTGAGCCCCACCCTGTGGTGGTTGGGGAATTCAAAGATAAAAGACATGGCAAAGGACAGTGTTGAAGCAGTTCTGATGTTGGAATCTTGAGCTGGAGACACGGGAAAAAAGAGAGCTCGGTCGTGAGGAAGGAGAGAAGGCCCCAGGATAGAGATGAGCCATTCACCTGATAGTTCACAGCTGGCCTTGTGGAGAGAGGCAAAGCCTAGAAAGCCTCACAGTCTACAGCTGACCTTGTAGAGGAAACAGAGGAGCTATGCCTGGAAAGAAATGCAGCCCCAGGAAGAGGAACCCAAGAAGCATGAACCCTGGCAAACGTTGGCAGCTGTCTTGCTCCAGCATGTGGCAATGGACTTAGTTAGGGAAGAAATTATGCTTTATGGCCTGATAACTGTGGACTTCTATGCCAAATAAATACCCTTTATAAAAAAACCAACCAATTATTGGTATTTTACTATAGCACACCTGTTGGCTGACTAACACAGAATTTGGTACTGAGGAGTGGGGAAGTGCTTTTTCAATTACCAAAATGTTGGAACGGTTTTATAAATGGGTAAGAGGTATTTTTCAGAGGAATTGTGAAATGCTTGATGGAAAAGGCCTAGATCACTTTGAAGAGACTGTTGATAGCAATATGGAAGCTAAAGAGACTTTCTATGATGCCTTAGAAGTAAATGATGAAACTATTATTGGAAACTGGAGGAAAGGTGATCTGTGTTTTAAAGTTGCAGAAATCTTAGCAAGATTAATTCTTGATGTTATATGGAAGAAAGAATTTGAAAATGGTGAACCGGTACATTTAGCTGAAGAACTTTCCAAGGTAAACTCAGAGAATGTGGCTTGGCTTCTCCTTGCAGCTTATAGCAAAATACTAGATGAGCAAAATACACTAAGGACTGAACTTTTGGGCATGAAGAAAACAGAAACTCATTCTGGAACATCCAAGTCTCTGGAAATAAAGTTCACAGATGAAAGTGCCCCATTTGAAGACTTAGCTAAACCTGGAACTTGTAAATCAGAATTGAAGATGCAGTTATCTCGGAAAGACTTGAGAAAAGTCTTACTGTCTGACAGCTTGGACCCTTGCTTCCTGCATGCTAGACTAAAAAAGTTTGAGAGCACTGTAGGAACAAAACTACCGTTCACTTGGACTAAAAAGGATATG
The DNA here is from genome assembly GCA_029593785.1 of Cabassous unicinctus. Classification (NCBI taxonomy): domain Eukaryota; kingdom Metazoa; phylum Chordata; class Mammalia; order Cingulata; family Chlamyphoridae; genus Cabassous; species Cabassous unicinctus. The sequence goes on from JAQZBX010002549.1 coordinate 27,791, forward strand.
GAAAGGAGACATGGAAGAGGAAAAAACTTTAAGAGGAAAACCATCGAAGCTGAGATCTGGAATTAAGACATTGCCTTGGTCCAAGACAGGAACCCCACCCATGTGTACAGAGAGGGTGAGTTTGCCCCAGCAGTTGAAGAGGGTTGATGTTCCCACCAGATGTTCAGGAAGAGTTTTGTTGCCCCAGAGTACAGGGAGGGTGGAGCACATTCCTCAAAAATTAGGGTGGTTAAGGTCAACACCCCATTGGTCTGAGAGGGGTGCTCCTGTACCCCATGAGTTAAAGAAGGCCATGTGGTCAACCCATTGCTCTGAGAGGATTCAACCTGTATACCAAAGGTCAAATGAGGCCAGGTGGTCAACTCATTGCTCTGAGTTAGTTGAACCTGCATGCCACAGGTTAGGGGGAATGTTGTCTTCACCTCACTGTATTAGGGGACTAAGACCCTAACCCAAAGATTGGGTAAGATGTGGCAATCACCCCAACACTCTTGGAGGGTGAGGACTGGAGCTTGGTCAATTCCCAGATGCTTGATGAGGGTGGAACCAAGAAAATGAACATTGGGCAAGTGAGTGAAAAGGGTGGGTTCCCATGTGGCCCAAAAGTGAAGACACCACCATCTTAAGAATGACTCTAAGACTTTGAAATCGAATGGAGGATGCCCTAGAGATTTACTGAACTGTAGAGGACACATGACTCATGTTTAACCTCCCAATTTCTCCTTATGATAATGAAAATTGTTATTCTTTGCTTTTCAATTTGTGTATAGGAAGCAGGTAAATTGTTTTGTAAGTTTCAGAGGTCTATAGCAGACAGGACTTCACCTCAAGATGAACTGTATTTCTTTAAAATGATTATGACATGATTTTATATTTGCATTGTTACAGATTTAAGTTTTTTTTTTTAATATTGTAATATATTTTTGCAATTCAGAGGGTGGAGTGTAGTCATTTGGCAGCTTGATGTAATTATGAATTCCAAAAATAAATATTGGATCATGCTTGTAAACTGGTCTGCTAAGCTGGGCATGATTAAGTTATGATTAGGGCATTAACTGGGCAATGTGAATAGGGTGTTGAGCCACACCCTTTGGTGGGTGGGGGAATCAAAAATAAAAGACACAGCAAACAACAGTGTTGAAGCGGTTCTGAGGTTGGCGTCTTGAGCTGGAGCCCCAGGAAGTAAGAGAGCTTGGTCATGAGGAAGGAGAGAAGGCCCCAGGATAGAGATGAGCCATTCACCTGAGAGTTCACAGCTGGCCTTGTGGAGAGAAGCAAAGCCTAGATAGCCTCATAGTCTACAGCTAAACTTGTGGAGGAAAAAGAGGTGCTGAGCCCAGAGAGAAACACAGGCCTGGGAAGAGAGGAACCCAAGAAGTCTGAACCCTGGCAAATGTTGGCAGCTGTCTTGCTCCAACATGTGGCAAGAAACTTAAAGTTAGTGAGGGAAGAAACTAATGCTTTATGGCCTGGTAACTGTGTACTTCTATGCCAAATAAATACCTTTTATAAAAAACCAACCAATTATTGGTATTTTATATCAGAACCCCTTTGGCTGCCATAAATGAATATATTAAAAAAGAAGAAAGATCTAAAATCAAAGACCTAACTGCACACATTGAGATACTAGAAAAATATAACAAACTAACCCCAAAAGAATTATAAAGAAGGAAATAACAAAGATTAGAGCAGAGCTAAATGAAATTAAAAATAAGAAAGCACTAGAAAAAATAAACAAAACCAAAAACTGGTTCTATACAAAGATTAATAAAATTGACAAACCTTAACTAGACAAACAGAGAAAAAATTGCAAAGGTGCAAATACATAAAATAAGAAATGAAGAAGGTGATATCATCACAGATGCCACATAAATAAAGAGTATCATAAGAGGATACTTTGAAAAATTATATGCCAACAAGATGGATAATTTAGAGGGAATGGAAAAATTCCTAGAAACCCACAAGCAGCCTACATTGATGAAAGAAGAAATTCATGAACTCAACAGACAAATCACAAGCAATGAGATTGAATTGGTCATCAAAAACCTCCCAAATAAGGAGATCCCAGGACCACATGTTTTATAGGTGAAATCTACCTAACATTCCAGAAAGAATTAACAACTATTCTCCTTAAACTCTTAAGTGGAGTGAACATTCCCTAATTCATTCTATGATACCAACATTACCCAAATACCAAAGCCAAACAAAGATGCCACTAGAAAGGAAATCTCTCTAATGAATTTAGAGGATAAATTCAACAAAATACTCGCTAAATGTATTCAACAACACAGAAAATGAATTATACACCATGACCAAGTGTGTTTCATCTTTCCAATGTAAGTATGGTTCCACATAAGAAAATCAATGTAATACACTATATAAACTGATTGAAAGAAAAAAGTCACCTATAATCTTTATAGATGCAGAAAAAGCATTTGACAAAATATAGCACCATTTCTTGATAAAAGCACTTCAAAATATAGAAATAGAAGGGAACTTCCTCAAACTGATAAAGAGTATATATGAAAAATGCACAGTTAACATCATTTTCAATGGTGAAATCCTGAAAGCTTTCCCTCTAAGACTTGGAATACGACAAGACAAAGATGTTCACTGTCACCTCTCTTGTTTAACACTGTTAGAAGTACTTGGTCAAGGACCTAGGCAAGAAAAATATATAAAAGGCATCCAAATTGAAAAGGATGAAGTAAAAATTTCACTATTTACAGATGACAAGATCCTATACCTCAAAAGCCTTTAGAAAGCTACAGTAAGGTTTCTAGAGCTTATAAATGAGTTCAGTAAAGTGGCAGGTTATAAGATTAATATGCACAAATCAGTCACATTTCTGCACACCAATAATGAGCAATCTGAGAAGGAAACCAAGAAAAAATCCCATTTACAATACCCACAAAAAGAATCAAGTACCTTGGAATAAATTTAACTAAAGATGTAAAAGAGTTGTACACAGAATACTACATAATGCTTTTAAAGGAAATGAATACATACCTAAATAAATGGAAGAATATTCTCTGTTTATTGACAGGAAGACTAAACATCAAGATGTCTATCCTATCCAAACAGATTTACAGATTTAACTCATTCCCAATAAAAATTACCACAGAATATTTTATGGAATTGGAAAAGATAACTCTAAAATTTATTTGGAAGTACAAGGGGCCCAGAATAGCCAAAGACATATGTTAAAAGAAAAACAAAATCAGAGGAATCACACTTCCTGTCTTTAAAACATACTACAAAGCTACAGTGGTCAAAATTGCATTTTATTGGCATGAGCACAGACATGCTGACAAATGGAACTGAATTGAGAGTCCTGAAATCAATCCTTGCATATACAGTCAACTGATATTTGACAAGGCCACCAAGCCAACACAACTGGGAGAGGATGGCCTCTTCAACAAATGGTCCTTGGAGAACTGGGTATCCATATCCAAAAGAATGAAAGGGGAACACCATCTCTTACCTTATAAAAAAATTAATTCAAGATGGATCAAATATCTAAATATGAGAGCCAAGATGATGAAGAACTTGGAAGATAATGTAGGGAAGCATCTAGAAGACCTTGTATTAGGAAATGGTTTCATGAAGTTTACACCCAAAGCAGAAGCAACAAAAGAAAAAATAAATAGGACTTGCTCATAATTTAAAACTTTTGCACCTCAAAGGTATTTGTCAAGAAAGTGAAAACAGCCTACTGAATGGGAGAAACTAACTGGTGACCATATATCTGATAAGGGCCTAATATCCAGCATATATAAAGAAATCCTTTATCTCAAATATAAAAAACAAGGAACCCCTTTTTAAAAAGGGTGTTTTGAAGAGACACTTCTCCAGAGAAGAAATAAAAATGGCTAAAAATCACATGAAAAGATGCTCAACACCAGTAGCTGTTAGGGAAATGCAAATCAAAACTACAGTGAAATATCATCTTACACCCATTAGACTGATGGGTTTTTTTAAAAAAACAAAACAAAACTGAGTACAAGTGTTGGAGAGGATGTGGAGGAATAGGAACACTTATTCACTGCTGGTGGGAATGCAGAATGATGCAATCATTCTGGAGGACAGCCTGGCAGTTCCCCAGGAAGCTAACTATTGAGCTGCCATATGATCCAGAAATCCGACTGCTGGGTATATACCCAGAAGAATTGAAAGCAGGGACATGAATAGATGCATGCAAACCAATGTTCAGAGCAGCATAATCCACTATTTCCAAAAGTTGGAAAGAACACAAATATTCACCAACAGATGAATGGATAAGCAAACTCTGATATATACATACAATGTATTATAATATTACTCAGCTGTAAGAAGGAATGCTGTATTAACACATGAGATAACATGGATGAACCTTGAACATCTTATGCCCAGTGAAGCAAGCCAGGTACTGATAGATACATATTATATGACCTTACTGACATGAATTAAGCAAGTTGAGGAGACTCACAAAGCTAGAGTATGGAAGATAATCTTACAGACAGAAAGGGAATACAGGGTTGTGAGCCAATGCCCATGTGAGCAAAATCTACGATAAGGTGGAAGGATGTAGTTGTGCAGTAGATGGGCATGACATCGGTGCAGTGATGGTTGCACTGTCCATGGAAATGGGGGGAGGGTTGGGGAAGGGAGTGGATGAACTGTGGGAATTTGCAGGTATGTGGTTTAAATGACAATGTTGGGAATATTTTTTTTTGCATAATATGGTAGGGAGAGTTACTGATTTAAGGTGTTAGATGTGGGAGACATATGGGACAGGGTGCACCTGGGGCAGGCTTCCATGGAGTATGTGGATGTTCATCCTGTCTTAGTGCATTGTATCAGTGGGGGGATACACACATAATGAATGATAAGTTGTTGGACTCCCATCCTGGGGAGTCCTGCTCTGTTCTCAGAGGGGTGGGAGTCTCTTGAGTGCATAGGCAGTGCCTAATAGGGGAGGACAGACCAGGATGATAAGCCCTCAATATTGCTGCAAGTAACTATGAATCTTGTACTTCAAAGAGTGAAGCTTGGTGGTTGCTGTGGGTCCTGAGGGGAGGCTGAGGGTGAAATAGAACAGATGGAACATGGGGTATTTGGGGGGCATTGGAATGGTTCTGTATGATCTTGCAATGATGGATTCAGTCCATGTTAAATTCCATCAAAATTTATAAAATTGTATGTTCCAAAATGTAAACCAAAATGTTTTACATTGACCAAGTTTAGTAGCAATGTTTCAATATTTGAACAGCAATTGTAACAAATGTACCATCCTTATTTAAAATGTTATTAATAGGGGAAAATAGAAAAGGGGGAGGATGTTGGATATATGGGAATTCCCCAATATTCTCTATGTGACTTTTCTGTTACCTAAAGCTTCCTTGAAGAAAAAATGAAATAAAAAAAGACACTGGGTGAATTAAATGGAAGAAAATGTCACTACATAGAAGACAATAGATCTTACAGTGATGAAAGTCATAATGCCAAACATTTTTTAATTTTATTTTTTCTTTTTTATTTCAAATTCTTTTTAAATTTTTTGTACTTTTTGCCATTTTTAAAACTATCATTATTTCATTTTCTTACTAATTTTTTTTTGTTATGTTGACTTCATTCTTCATGAATTTTAGGATAACAGAAGTGTTACAACTGTGGCAAGGGGGGCTCATTGGTGCAGGGTGTCAATGATGGGGTATGCATGGGAGGAAGTTCACCTGGGGCATACTTATGAGGCATAAGAATGAGTTCCAATGTTCATGGGACATTGGCATGGTGGGTGGAGAACCACACATTAACTGAAAGAATATCCAATTCCCATGTTGTTGAGCTCTGCCACATTTGCTAATGGGACAGCAAGAATACCCTAAGTACAAGGTCATTGACTAGTGAAGTAGGCTGTACCATTGATGGACACTTGATATTGATGACTGTACTTATGAACCTTTCCTTTTGAAATTGAAAGTTAGCCTAGTATTCTAGGTTGCCTAAGTGTTAACTCATGAGTGCCTCCTTGTTGCTCAAATGTGGCCTCTCTCTAAGCCAAACAGGACTCCTGGGGATGAGCTTCCCTGGCACAAAGGAATTACCTATCAAGCATCAACTAGCAATGCAACTGGAAAAAGACCTTGAAAAAAAAGGAGGAAATGGTAAACACAAACGAGTTTATATGGCTAACACACTGCAAAGTGAGTTGTGAGGTCATCCCAGAGGTTAGACTTATGCATGTCTCAGCAGGATCCTGTTGACTGCGACAGTAGATATGCCCTTATATAGTGGTGCTACTGAGGGCTCTGGAGGCATCCATACAGTATGGGCAGGGCAGATGGCCCAGGAGTTTGGTGCCCTGCCAACAGGCCCTACTTTGGAATTTATGCTTCCCAATATGACAGAGCTGGACTATCATGGTTTCCCTATACATGACTCTTCTCCCCCTTCTATTTGAACCTGTAGTTAGCAATAGAGTTGATAGTTTTTGTCCAAGAGGCTTAAATCTTTGGGCTTTCCACCTCCCAGTTTGGTCCTGAATCTCAACAGAGTTGCAACACCAATTCACCAGTTCATTGGACTCACCCAGGACAACTAACAAGGAAATGATGATGGACAATAACCATCCCAAGGAACAGAGAGAGTGTACAACTGCAAGGAAGACAGTCCCATCCATCTGCCTGATGGGACCTAAGACCCCTTTCAATTATAGGTGGAGTGAGCATCAACAAACGAGAATCCTCAGTATTGGAGAATGAATGATGGCAGAGGGAAAACATAGGTGTAATATGGGGGCATTTTTGGGACTGTGGAATTGCCTTGAATCACATTGCAATGACAGATACAGGCCATTATATATCTTATAACTTATACAATTGTGTGGGAGAGAGTTTAAACTATAATGTAAACTATAATCCACATGAAGTGGCAATGCTCCAATCTGTGTTCATCAATTGTAACAAATGTACCACACTAGTGAATGATGTTGTTAATGTGCAAATGTGTGGGAGTGATAGTGAGTTGGGGCATATGGTAATCCCCTACATTATTCATGTAACATTTCTGTGATCTAAGTATGTTTAAAAAATAATTTAAAAAAACTATAACAAAAAATATATAGACCATTCTATCAAACCATATACAAAAATAAATTCAAAACTGTAGGATTCCATTTATTTAATATGCAAATATAAATCAATTTATAAAGATGAAATTAGATTAGCAATGTAGGGTTGTGACAGGATAGGTGGATTGTGAGGTGACTGCTAAGAGATGTGTAGTTTTTCTTTTCTTTTTTTAAATTTTATTTTCAGATACTTGCAACACAATCTTTTTAAAGATTTATTTATTTATTTTGTCCTCCCTCATTGTTTGCACTTGCTGCCTGCTCTATGTGTGTTCTTCTGTGTCTGCTTATCTTCTCTTTATGTGGCACCAGAAGCCAATCCTGAAACCTTCTGTAGTTGAAGAGAGGTGTTAAATCTCTTTAGCCACCTCAGATCCCTGGTCTGCTGTGTCTATTATTGTCTCTCCTCTGTGTCTCTTTTTGTTGCATCATCTTGCTGTGCCAGGTCTCCATTTAGGCCAGCACTCCTGCATAGTTCAGCTCTTCTGCATGGGCCAGCATGATGTGTGGGTCAGCTCACCACACAAGCCAGCTTGCCTTTCACCAGGAGGCCCAAGTAATTGAACCCTGGACCTCCTATATGGTAGACAGGAGCTCAATCACTTGAGCCACATCTGTTTCCATAAGTTTCTTTATGGAGTAATGAAATTTTTCTAAAACTATTTTGGTGATGAAGGCTCATTTTGATTATACTAAGACCCATTGATTATACACTTAGGATAGATTGTAAGGTATGTATCTATACCTTATTAAAATTCTTTAAAATAAATAAATATGTAAGAATAGCCAAAAAGAGAAGCTATGTATACCAGGGGTATCATAGAGAGATTGAGGGGTGAGGAATTTTTGTTTTTCTGTTTACTATTACTATTATTGAAATAATGAAAATGTTCTAATAATTATTGAAGTGTAGAATACACAATTTTGTGATTATGCCAAATACCATTGACAATACACTTTGGATGGATTGTATTCTTTACTAATATGTATCAATAAAATTGATTCATTTTTTAAAATAACTTAAATTGTAAAATTTCCAAATTTGCATCCTCTGGAACTTAATGTTTTAATAATTAATGTCAAGGACAGGATTTCCAAATATGAACTATCAAAAAGGCATTGCCTATGGGTATGGAAGGTTTTGGAATCTTCCATTATTAACAAGATGATTATTGCAGAGCATTTTCCTGGATACTTCCTCCTGGGAAATTAGCAATGGGAAATGGGAATGATCTGAACCTCTGCTTGGAAGAGTGAACTACTGTGTGCAAGATTCTCACACCCACTGATAAAGATACTAGTCACAGATATGAAGTATTATTTTATTTAATATTAGGAAGAAAGTAACCATATTTGTTCCTCACTTTCAGATATTTAATCACTGACCCAGGAAAGGCAACCAGAGAACTACATTCACTTCTTGGAAAAGACTCCAAAAACAAAGAGTTCATACATTTTCCCATCCCCAAACCTATAAAATTTTCAGTTGATATTCCCAAAATCATCCATCAGATACCCAATCATTTGCCCAACCCCCTCAAACAATATCCATCAGAGAAACAAAATTACTGATATGCACAACCTCTAAATCTCTGAATAAATGATCTCCCATGATTTTTCATTGCATTCTCCACAATGAATTTTCTGGAAATCCCTCAAGGATTTTCATCCTTCTAATGAAGTCTTCTTCCTCTTATTCAATGTTTTGTGGTTATTCTTAAACTGAGTTTCCTTTAGCACATTAAGGCTTAGCTTTGACTGAATGATAGTACACAGTGATTACAGATCTAGTGTTTCACTCTTTTGGATTTCACTCATTTAATTTAAAGGATAAATTAGGAATTAACACAATCCCACATAGAGTACAGGTGTAGAATTTCTCACATGTGATTTTTCTGATTTGCTTATTAGAGTGGTACAAGAGGCCTCTCCAATTCCATTATATTTATATTATGTGTTTTCTCATTTTATTTATCTATTAAGGGCTTTGCTACATAACATGCATAGGGATTCTCACCAGTATGAATGTAATTAGATTATCTGAAGAAGTGTGGATGATGTCAGGTATTTCTGAACACATTAAAAACAGTGTTTCTTCAGAATGTGAGTTCTTTGATATGTTTAAAGCTTAAATCTATGGCTGAAGTCCTTTAAATATGCAAAAGATTTATAGTGTGAGTTGTTACATTTAAAATAAAAATATTGACTGATGACTATCTCAAATTATTGACATTCATAGTGATTCTCTCCATTTGAGTACTCTCCTATTGTCTAAGGCCAGAGAAATTAAGGTTTTCCAATACATATGATATTATGATTTCTGTCCAGCATGAATTCTGAAATGTTGCTGAGGGCAGAAATACAGGTGAAAAGTTTCCTACATAGACAGCATTCATGCAGTTTTCCTACAGTGTGAGTTCTCTCAGTGTTTAAGATTAGAAAATTGCCTGAAGTTTTTCACATATAAATGACACTTATGGGGTTTCTCTCCAATGTGAGTTCTCTTATGTCATTGAAGATGGGAATGTTGCCTGAAAACTTTCCCAAATTGATGAAACTCCTAGGGCTTCTCTCCAGTGTGAGTTATCTCATGGCATCTAAGATTATAATTACTGAATGCTTTCCCACATTGATGAATTCATAGTTTATCTCCAGTGAGTTCTTTCATGTTTTTTCTAATGGAAGAAGGATGAAAGAAGCCTTTCCCAAAAGTCATGCATGCATAGTATTTCTCTCCAGTGTGAGTTCTTTCATGTCACTGAAGATGGGAATGTTGACTGAAAGCTTCCATGCACAGTTGATGTTCATGGAGTTACTCTCCAGTGTGAATTCTCATGTTGTTTTAGGGAAGACGATTGAATGAAGGCTTTCCCACAAAGATGACATAAATATGGTTTCACTCCAGTGTAAGTTCTCTCATGTCATTGAAGATGGGAGTGAAGACTGAAATCTTCCCTGGATAGAAGGCATTCACGGGGTTTCTCTCCAATGTGAGTTCTCTCATGATGTTTTAGGGAAGAGGATTGATTGAAGGTTTTCCCACAAAGATGACATTCATATGGTCTCTTTCCAGTGTGAGTTCTCTGATTTTTTTAGGGAAGAGGAGTGACTGAAGTTTTTCTCATATAGATGACATTCATGGGGTTTCTCTCCAGTGTGAGTATTCTCATGTTGTTTTAGGGAAGATGAGTGACTGAAGGCTTTCTCACAAAGATGACATCCATAAGGTCTCTCTCCACTGTGAGTTCTCTGATGTTTTCTTAGGGAAGAGGAGTGACAGAAAGCTTTCCCACAAAGTTGACATTCATATGGTCTCTCTCCACTGTGAGTTCTCTGATGATTTTTTAGGGTAGAGGATTGGCGGAAGCCTTTCCCACAAAGATTACATTTATATGGTCTCTCTTCACTGTGAGTTCTCTGATGTTTTCTTAGGGAAGAGGAGTAACTGAAGGCTTTCCCACAAAGTTGACATTCATATGGTCTCTCTCCACTGTGAGTTCTCTGATGATTTTTTAGAGTAGAGGACTGACTGAAGCCTTTCCCACAAAGATGACATTCATATGGTCTCTCTCCACTGTGAATTCTCTGATGTTTTTTTAGGGAAGAGGATTGACTGAAGGCTTCTCCACAAAGATGACATTCATATGGTCTCACTCCAGTGTGAGTTCTCTCATGATGCTTTAGGGAAGAGGATTGATCAAAGGCTTTCCCACAAAAATGACATTCATATGGTCTCGCTCCAGTGTGAGTTCTCCGATGATTTTTTAGAAAAGAGGAGTGATGGAAGACTTCCCCACATAGATGACATTCATGGGGTTTCTCTCCAATGTGAATTCTCTCATGTTGTTTTAGGGAAGAAGAGTGACTGAAGGCTTTCTCACAAAGATGACATTCATAGGGCTTCTCTCCAGTGTGAGTTCTCTTATGCTGTTTTAAGGCAGAGGAGTGACTGAAGGCTTTCCCACAAAGATGACATTCATAGGGTTTCTCTCCAGTGTGAGTTCTCTCATGTTGTTTTAGGGAAGAGGAGTAACTGAAGGCTTTCCCACAAAGATGACATTCATATGGTTTCTCTCCAGTGTGAGTTCTCTGATGTTTTCTTAGGGAAGAGGACTGACTGAAGGTTTTCCCACATACATGACATTCATGGGGTTTCTCTCCAGTGTGAATTCTCTCATGTTGTTTTAGGGATGAATAGTGACTGAAGGCTTTCTCACAAAGATGACATTCATAGGGTTTCTCTCCAGTGTGAGTTCTCTCATGTTCTTTTAGGGAAGAGGAGTGACTGAAACCTTTCCCACAAAGATGACATTCATATGGTTTCTCTCCAGTGTGAGTTCTCTTATGTATTTTAAGATGAGCATATTGACTGAAGGCTTTCCCACATAGATGACATTCATGGGGTTTCTCTCCAGTGTGACTTCTCTCATGTTGTTGAAGATGGGAAAGTTGACTGAAAATTTTCTCACCTAGATGACATTCATGGGGTTTCTTTCCAATGGGAATTCCACTGTATCGTCTGCAGTCAAAGCATTGCATACAATGTTTAGCACTTTGGGAACATTCATATGATTTACTTCCAGGGTGAATATGTTTATGTTGGTTAAAAGATGAATGATCACTGAGGACTGTTGGAGGTGGTTTCCTGAAATAGGGTTTCTTTGTCATGTGAATGAATGCATGTTGGTTCACTCTGGATATGTGAGAGGAATCTTCTTGCAAATAATTACATTTAAAGGAATTCTTTTGGGTGTGAGATCTCTGTGGTGAGGAATGAGATGTGAGACTGTAAACCATTTGTCCAAAACAAAGAATTTCTTCATTTTCCTATATACGAAACCTAGACTAAGCCATTAGTGAAAGTCTCCAATTAAAATATTTGCCATGTCAGTTTCATATACACATTATTCTACTCCATACACAGAGATATTCTATATTTTAACAATCTAATTGCAGAATTATCTAATTAATTTTGAGCTTCATGATGTTTCCAAGATTATGTATATGAAACACATTTATGCAATTTTTTTTTTATATGAACTCAGGTAAGAGTTTTGTGTTTAGGTTAATTTTTACCTTAATTCAAACTTTCACAGATTTTTGCTGGATTAGCAATTAATCTCAACATTAAATACAATTTCATGATTTTACTGAATTTCTAATTCATTCCATCCCAAGGCATCTATGTGGAAAAGCAGGGTTCACAAAATTAAGCTTACCAATGCCATGATTTTAGAAGTGTCTTTCCTACAGGTTGGTTGATTGTCTATCATTTCTATCATTTCACATGTTTTAAGGGTACTTTTTCTCCCTGTAGTATTTGAAAAAGAAAACAAAATAAATTGTTAGAATAGCATTAGGGAGACAAATATTTTGAAAAGTTCCAGGTATCTCTTTCAGTATGTTTCCCACATTCACAGTTAGCTGGGAAAGAATATTGAATTAATGAATACTTTAGGGATAAGAAAATATTATAGGACATTACAATCAGAAAAAGATTTTCAGGTATGAAATATGAGAAAAAGAATGTGGGATGTCAGGGAGGTAAAAAAGAGGGAAAAATATTCCAAGAATAGGACCAGGAAAAGGATCGTGTGAAGATTTACTTGCAATAACAAGTGACTATCCCTTTCACAATGCCAATGACACTTGATAAAGTTTGAGATGAATAAGTAATAAACATATGTGTCTAAAATTTCACCAATATCCACAGCTACATTTTAGAAATCATAACTCATGTAAGTAAACCTAAAGAAATCATAATTTACTTAAGGAATCCTGAAGTTAAAATATTCAATTGCATACTCACTATATCATTAGACCCCTCTTCTTATGTGCAAGTCCTTAGAGCTCACCTGAAATCTGGTATTGAGAAAATCCTTTTCCTTCTCTCCACACTTCTTGTTCCAGCTGGGAAAGAACATCTGTTTTACAGACTTGATATCCTGTTTGTATGAAAAAAAGTTACCTGGATTTTGAATTCTGATAGTAACAGAGCATGATCATGCTGTACATGGCAGTTTACCAAAGAATAAGGTAAACATTGAAGGTCAGTAATGCAACAAAACCTATAACTCAGATCATTGATAATATTTCAACAGAAATTGTCACTCTTGTCCTTTTCCCATTACAGTAAGGACCACGAGTTATTGTTACCCATGCACTAGTACAAAGAGAAACTTCAGTGTCATCAATATTCTAAATGGGGAGAAATCTATGTTCCCAAAGTGATTGAATATTATGTTCAAAAGTAATCCAATTAACATAAATACCAGAAGAAAGACCTAAATTCTATATGGAAAAGGATATACGCAATGTTTTTACTACTATGTTCTGAAGCCTTAGCATAGCCCTGGGATCAGAATACTTATTTCACTGTAGTGAATTACTTATCCATTTAAAAAGTATTCATTGAGTTCTCAGAACAAGAAAGACATTAAGTTGTAGTCAAGAAGAATAAATTCTATTGGGGTGAACTAGTTGTACATAAAAAATAAGGAAATATTCACTGAGACAGTTGTACTTTTTATAACAATATAAATGTATTAAAATAATAAAATATAAAAATATAAGAGAAAATAAAGTTTGTACCATATGGAGAAGTTGATATTTGAATAAATAAATGGAGGATTACTTATGATAGATAGATGAGTTAGACAGCCGGTAGATAGATAAGAGATAGACAGATATAAATGGTAGAAAAATTTTGAAAGTCTCACCTACTGAGACCAGGTTATTGACATTCTCCAGCATCACTTCCCTGAACAACTTTTGCTGGGATGAGTCTAAAAGGTCCCACTCTTCCTGGGTGAAGTCTATAGCCACATCCTTGAAGGTCATATACTCCTAAAACATCACAGAAATTTGTGTTCACACAGCACTATCCTAACCAATGTCCTGAGTGTGGGCTCTAAAGAAGCAGAAATTGTATACAAAAAACATAAAATGTGTATGGGGTTCCAGTAACATCATTATCAGTGCCGAATTGTCATCTGCCTTTCAGATGCACTCAGACAGATACACACTCTGAATACATAATACCCCATTGTGAAAGAAAATTGTGTGACATGGGATGTTATATACACCTGGAAATTTCCTAATAAACTTGCTATTATGCCTTCTTTCAGCTGATTATAAAGCTTTCATTCAAGCATTCAAAATTAAATCAATCTTTCCAAATAATTCTAAGTAAATTTACAGACTTATTGCAAGGCAAGCAATATCCATGATATTTCCTTTTTAAAAATTGAGTATGGTTAGACTATTCCCATATATAGATGAACTCATTTTCCTCTCAGTGTAAAAACCATTTAAGAATATGTTATATTTTTTGACAAATGCAAGGGAATGTGTGAATTTCTTTCTATCTAAATTCAATTGAAATGTCTAAAACAGCAGGAAAACTTGAAGAAATACCCAGAATTCTGCTTAACAGAATAGTATCAAATCAGTAAGTCCTTCTTTCCTCAGTGCTACATAATGCAGGTATTCATTGTAATGTACAAATACAGATGGTTCAGGGTCACAAGCCAGGGACTCCTGAAACAGTTGTACTGATACATGGTCTTAGCCTGTCCATTCTTGTGGAAGGAGACTTCACAATCTCAATTTTTTCTGGGGTCTACAAATACATTTTCATTGTCTAAATTTTATCTTTACCTCATCTGTGTGTGAAAGATTAAAAGAATCCTCTTCATTGCTTCTGGTCTCTCCAAATCTTCAAAAATTTTCACAAAAAATAAATTTTATTCTACCTATTATAAAGCTCCTGAAACCACAGCAGTAATGAAGGAAAAAACAACTCTTACACATTGCATCCATTTATAAAGTTTGAATAAATTTTATTTAGAAAATTGAAGTTGAGAAATTTGAACTAGAGTAGTAAGGTGAATTTTAGTTTTCTTTTAAAAAATATTTCAAAATGTGCACATATATTCCATCAACATTTTAAGAAAATTAAAATTGGGGAAATTAAATAAATTATTCCTCATTTCCTTTAATTTACTAACCTTCTCATGCTTCTGGTAAATATGCTTACCCCTACACTACAGTACATTTAATATTGGATTGACTCCACAGCTAAAAACTCAGCCTCTCTTCTGAATATAAACTTCTCTTCTTGTTCATCTCTGTCACATCTATTCATTACATTCCAGGGCTAATCTCAGGCATGAACATGATCTATGAGTTCATTAATTATCCAAGGTGGCCATGGGATGTGTGATAAAAAGAAAGCATCTGTCATCTTTTCAGAGAATACAGTATTTATGGAAGCTGGAACCAACTCTTGCAGTTACCGTGGAAGATTAATCATTGCTCAGTCCCTAACTTACCATAATTATTAGAGTCCTATATAAACTTATTTTAAGCTCAGATCCTTGAATAGCTCTTGAATACACTTGGAATAGCCATACCAAGAGGTGAAACCTTCCCATCTGCTGGCAACAGACGTGGAATTTCAGTTAAAGATTTCCCTACTCACCTGTGACTGCATTGTCAATAACTTAGATGGCATCTATCTTCCTCTGGATTTTCACTCACAACCAGACAAGCAGATGGTGAGCAAAGCTAAAAATGGAGAAAGAATCTTAAGATTCATGTCTTGACCACAACTTTCAGGCCCACCTGACATGAATGCCAAATACTTCACTCAGGAGTATCCCCAGTCCAATCAGCATGTGTGCTCAAGAGAAATAAGGGGAGGACTCCTCTTTCCCAGAGTCAAGATGCTGGAGGTCTTTTCTTTTCTGGCTAATAAAGATGATATGGTTACCTTCATTGTAAAGATAACATGAAAATCCATGAATTATATTAGCCCATGATGTTCTGAGACTTTTAATTCATCCCTGATTCAAAAACATAGGAACCAATGACCAAAATCACACCTGGAATTTGGTCCTCACCACAAGAGGAAGTAGACTGGAATTTCTCAGTTATTACTGGTTTTTCAATAGCATTGGTTCTCTCACATGCATTTCTGTCTTCTGTTTTCTTACTCCCTTCCTGCTCTACTATGAAAATGACATGATGTTTTGTCCTAAAACATCTTATTTCTTCCATATGTGATATATAACAATGCAACACCCTCAACACTGAGTTCTATATATCATACCAATATATTTGGAAATCAACTAAGAAACTTAGGAATATATATTATTAAAAGTAAAAGAAAAATAGAAAAAAAAGATTATATAGTATTATGGTGGTCATCAGATCTAGGATTAACTTAGTCAATTGTACCACAAGACCAGGAAGAAAATGATTATATTCAACATCTTTGGAAAATTATATATTTTAATAATTTAATATTCTCAGTAACCCAGCTGATAAAGGTTAATTTACTCATTTAATGAATGTCCCAAATAGAGGTTCAGAGAGCTGAAGTAATATGACAATCATATGTTGCCAGAAAAGACAGAGCTTGATTAAATTTTTTTTCTTCCTGTATCCCAATTTCAAATATCTTAATGGTTACATGCCACACCTAGACATTGCATGGAATATCACCTCTCATTTAAATAATCAGATCCTCACTCTGTTGTCAAAATTTCCTCCTCAAATAGTTTGGTACAATTAAACCCATGCACAGGTTCTCCTTTCACAAGGAAACCTCCATTGCATTGAACCCACTTTTCAAACATTAGCTTCCACCTCATGTAATATTCATTGTTAGATGTATTCCAAGCATACATATTTCAGCATATGTTTCCTGAGAAATGTATTTACCCTATGTGTCAATAAATATCATACTATTTTCCACATCTGCCCACATAGGAGGTGATTCTAATTTCCTGTCATGTTTATTATTGCATGTGACACAGCACATTACTAAGATCTTGCTTTATGACTAAATATAGAATCACAACTCCTAGTGCTTTCATGTATATCTGGGGAAAAGTCTAGATCTTGATAATTGTTATTCTTCCAGTTCCATAATCACTTCAAGTCCCATAGCTTGAATACCACATATTCTCACATTTAATATTACTTTTACCAGATGAGATTAACATCATAATATACAGATGAATGATGTAATTTTTGAAAAATCACCTCAACTTAATACCATAATGTCTTGTTATTCCTGCATTCATACCCATTAGTTACTCCTACTCTCTTATTGAAGAGGGTTGTCACCTGATTAAGTTGAATGTCTCCAACTGAATTCTGTTTTTTCCTGTTTCTTTTTGAAATCTCTCTTATCACAATCAATCACCTCATCATTTAAACTTATTGTTTCTCCTCTATTATGAACTCAAATGCCCCCATTCCTATTTTATCTCTTGTGTCTGATCTTTTCCTTCAATCACAATCAATCTGCATGAGGATATCTACCCTTTTCACACAGCTTTAAATGATGAGTTAATAATATCACAGACTTCATCTTAAGTAAATCATGCTACTATCTCCAATAAGCTCCCCATGAATAAGTCAAGTGTGGGTGCTTCAGACTATAACTTGGAAGTAAAGACAATTTGGAACTTTTGGGAACTTTCTTTTTCTTAGACTCCTTGGACATCTCAGTCCCTTGATCATATTCAAGTTATTCTAGTCACTCCTTCTTCTTGTGTTCTGCACAGCATTAATCAAACAATATTATTAGAACATCTCAAGGATGAATTGCAGCTCCCTTTCTCTGCCAATTCTGTACATTATCATGACAATCTCACACATCTACACAATTGCTTAAATTTATTTCACTGTTGGCTCTAAAATGACAGTGTACATGTCAATTTTCATAGAGGCATAAAAAATCAAATATATCTCAAGATATTTCCACCACCATGACCCCAGAAATCTAAAATCAATTCTCTTCCTCTAAAGCTTATTCTCTGATTAAGATAGATGTCAATCAAGATTAATGTGATCAGGCTTGCCACTTTAACAAAGTATTTCCGTGCAAATTAAGTAATTTTAAGTTAGGACTCCTCCAGGCATCCAAGGATTGAATAAGAATTCATCACTCAGAAAAACTCAAATATATTCATGTTAGCTATTATTTCAGCACTGAACAATATAACCATCCTTCATTTCCATGGAAATCCCCTCAAATCATTTCCCACATCATAATTATGTTCCTTCAGTCTCTGTTTTGTCATTTCCATGGAGATCTCATCATTGAGCCTCAATCAAAGGTATTGTATGCCCTTCCAATATCCTATATTACAATTCTACTATTCCTTCAGGTCACTCATATAATTTTTCATTGTATATTTATTTTTTTGTTTCTTTGTTCATATTTTGGTTTCTACCCTGGTCTAACTGTGTAAACCCTTCCTTGAATGGTAATAGATTAAATAAGTTTCCCTTTGAAAATGATCAAATAATTATATCTCCAGAAATATTATATATTCACAATAAGTTAATCTGACATCACATTCACTGGGCCCAACTGCCTACAGTCAAATTAAATAATACATTCTCATTAAAATCACCCACAAAATAAATTAGGACTCTCCCACCTGATGGAAATTCTCTCCATTATTCATGAGAACACAAATGTACCGAGAATGCAAGGAATCCATGTCTTAATGAGGCTGCTTTTGCAGCATGTGTAGTTCAGAGCTTCTTTCTCTCTATAATAAGCACCATTTTGATGGCAAACTCTCTTTTTATGTATTTGATAACATCATCAGTCCTATAATTCAAAAGACACATCTTGATTAACTCAGATGTTAATCTACTCAAGGTACACCTTGTCTCATTCACTTCCTTCTAAAACTCTCAAAACCAATCTTCCGGCTTTTTCAAATATACCGCACACTTTAATGGATTTTGGTTGTCCTGAATAAGTACTCTAAAGTACCTATACCAAGAAGATTCTTACTAATCTGCATATCTGAGAAGAACTGAAATCTACAAATATATTCTTGGCCATCCATGTGACTCTATATAAGTAGAAATATTTGTACTGAAAAAATATACAAGGAAAATTTTAATTGTTCTAGAGTGTGTATATTTTACTGAAAATTTCAATTGTTCTAGAGTGTGTATATTATACTATCAAGCAAGTGAAAGATTATGCAGTAGAGGTCTCATTATGTAAGATCTACATTCAAACTTCAAAATATTAGGGGTTCCCAAAAGAAATGATTAAGTTTCATTGTTGATTTTCCTATTAATAAGTTAGGTTTTAAGAATCTTTTAAACTAAAATTATCAATGTATATTTATATATGCTTTAACAGTATATTCAGTTTATTTTGAATTTTATCAAAGCTTACTATTATAGTAGCACTAAATAATCACTGGCACAATTAAAGAACCTGCTCCAGAAAATATTTTTTCTTTATGATCATTTAGATGCATTACTGTAATCAGAGCTACATTCTATATTTTAAGGCATTAGTCCTATTGAATATAATTAAGCACAATGCATTGATTTCTATCAGAATATCCCATTTGTAACATATGGTTCTATAATCCATCCCCCAGATGAGTGGTTCTCATAAGTATGGATCTTTATGAAAATGAAAGCAATGTCACATTTCTAAAAAAAAAATCCCCCCAAATATTGTAACTTCTAGCAGGTATTAGTAGACTGATATGCTTATTTTCTTTTGTTTTTTAATCCTCAAGACATATACAAGAGCAAGCAATGGTAGCAACCTGGTAATCTTAATCAGTACTCACTGACCATGGATTTTAGTGCACAAATTAAAACCTACTAGTGGTACCAGTAAACCATGACATTAAGGGGGCAAATACAGTAAAGCAAAACAAGAACATAAGAAAAAATCTAAAGCATTCACAGGTAATATTTGTCGGTCATTTCCACTTATTTCTTTTTAAGAAAAGCCAATCAATGTAAGAAATTGCAGGCAGTAACCTTTTGCTTTTCCCTCACAATCTTTATTTTTCATTTTAGTCTCCCTAAAGGAGGCTTGAATTAAAGGTCTTTTGAAAAGGTGTGAAGTTTAGAAGTCATCCCTTGACTACGATCTCACTTTGCCTAACACTAATTATCTCTCCAGTTAGTAGCAATCATGAGTTGATTACAAACTTATTCAGATGTATCTTGAAAAATAGAAGAATAAATTATTTCTGTAGCAAAATGAAGCAATGTATTTCAATTTTAGGCACAGTCACTTGTACACAAATACATATTTTGTCATTTTAAAAATTCACTCTACTGAAATTAAAATGATTAATTGCATTTCATTATTTTTGTATCACGCATTTTAAATAATCAATTATTCCATTTTCATGGTTTTCTAATACAGCCTTATGTATTTTCAGCCTGGTTTCTGTAGCAAGATTAAAATGTAATGTATGTGAAACCTACCAAGCACCACAGGGTACACATAAAGTGTCTGTAGGAAAGCATATACAAGTGCCTAGTTTGATATTAACTATACCTGTTAGTTCCTCTTTGTAAAGAAAAATGTAAACATGTAATGCTTCACTCAATCAATTATCTTTATCACCATGAGAATTAGAGACCCCAAGATTATGTGTTTTGATGTTAACAAGAGAAAAACACTAGAGAAACTCCCCACCCCATTCCCAGAAAGCTCAACTTGATGATTAACTTTCTCTGTTGCAAATCTGTATAAAAGCTGTAAGAAACCCCCTCAACAGGGAGGCCAATTTGAGATTGGTTAGCTCTTCTATCTGCCACCAGCCAATAAAGCCACTTTTCCTTCCTAGCCTAGTTCAGTGTGTCTATTATGCTTTACCAAGCACTAAGCCCACAGATCCTCCTGATCACTGTCAATTCTAGGCAATATTTTTCAAGAAAGTGATTCTTCTTTTTTTATAAATATGTATATGTAGGAAGACAACTCTGAGCTATGCCTGTCAAAAACCACGGTTATTCTAGCAAAAAAAAAACATGCAATCTGGCCCTATGGGTTTTTTATTTGTTATTTATTTATTTATTTATTTATCCCTCCCTTGCTGCTTGTGCTCACTGTGTCCATTTGCTTTACATTTTCCTGTATCTGTTTGTCTCCCTTTGCCTATGGGTTTTAAGAGCCACTTAAAAAATATAGGGATTCCCATATGCCCCACTTCCCACAACTACCACAACCTCCCACATAAACATCCTTCATTAGTGTGGCACATTTATTGCAATTGATAACCACATCCTGGGGCTTCGCCATTAAGCATGGATCATAGTTCACACTGTAGACCACATTCTCTCCCACACAGTTCTGCATGTTATATGATGATATAGAATGGCCTATGTCTGTCATTGCAATGTCACTCAGGACAATTCTCAAGTCCCAAAAAAAGCCCTTGTATTACAACTGCTTTTCCCTCTCCCTGTCCCCAGAGCCTCCAGTGGCCACTGGCTCCACATCAATGTTGTAATTTCTTCCATTGCTTGAATCACAATATGCCTATAGTAGAATACCAGAAAGTCCACTCTAGTCCATAGCTCTTCTCCCCATCCTGAGGAGTCTGGGATGGTGATGTCCACTCCACATCCAATTGAGAGGGGGCTTATATCCCATGGGGAAGATGGATTGGATTATCCTGCCTGCAGCTTCAGACTCTCTCCATTTCCTGGAATGGCCATTGTCCATCATCATCTTCCTGCCAGTTGTCCTGGGTGAGTCCAATGAACTGTAGAGTAGGAGTTTGTGCTCCACTGAATTTCTGGGCCCAGCTGGCACATAGACAGCCCAAAGACTCAAGTCTCTGGATGTACACCTACAAACTCAAGCACCAAGTATAAGTTTGAATAGAAGGTACAAATGAGCCACTTGCAGGGAAGACATAGTTGAGTCCAACTTTGTCACTCTCAGGAGCACAAACTCCAAAGTAGGATCCACTGGCAAGACACCAAACTCAAGAGCTATCCACTCTGACATAGAACCTGGGTGTCTCCAAAGTCCTCAGGGGCCCCACTATTTGGGATGATATCCAATTTGGAATTCTACGAGTTCCTACTGAGACATGTGTAAGCATTACCCCTGGGATGACGTCCCAACACATTTTGAAGTCTCTTAGCCATATAAACTCATTTGTGTTTACATTTTTCCTTTTATTCAAGGTCTTTTTCCAGTCACATTGCCAGTTAGCACTTGGTAGCAAACCCTCGATGTCAGGGAGACTCATCCCTGGGAGTCATGTCCCATGTTGGGAAGAAGATAATGCATTCATATGCTGTGTTTGGTTTAGAAAGAGGCCACATTTGAGTAACAAGGTGGCTCTCAGGAGGCAACCCTTAGGCACTCCACAACAGAAGGCTAAGTTTCAATTTCAAGAGCAAAGACTCTTGGAAACATGCTAGTTGGCTCTCTGGATGATATTTAGTAGTACAAAAATAATGGAAGCACTTCATCTTGGAACAATTTTAGTAGGATACAATTGATCTATTTATATTATTAATGGTAAATCAGCCTGGAATTTATGATTTTTTTTTTGGTAGAGCCAGTGGAAAATATCAGTATTAACTATATAATTATCATAGTAAAAACTGAAGGTGTTTCATAGTAAAAATAAGTTCCATTTCTGTAAAAATGCCATACATGCATCACTGTAATCTTCATTTCTTATATCTGGCATAGGATAAGTCCTTACATAGTGTTAACACACTTTGGGAGTTGGGTTGATGGTTTCATAATTCTCCAAGCTTCACCTATGCCTTGCCATTCCCCATATCATTATAATTATTAATAAAGTTTGGTGCTGGGGAACATTTCTGACTTTTATCTTATTCCAGCAAAATAAAATGTGCTCCCACTTTTTCTGTTCTGAAAATGAGTTTATTTAAAAATATTTCTTCTTTCTTAAATATTTTGAAATATTCACCACTGCAGCCACTTAGCAAACAAAAACGTGGTTTGTAAAGTCCCATCTCCAACATCAGAAAACAGAGTAGTGGATTTTGAACTGAAAGACATGACTGGAAGAGAAAATTTTTTAATTACAGTTTCAATTTCTCTAATATATACAGTTTCTTTAAGATTTTCTTTTCTTAGTAGTTTTTATAGGAATTTTCCAATTTCATGTAAATTTTTAAATTTGTTGGTACAAAGTTGTATAGAATATATTTTATAATCATAATAAAGTTTGTATGTGGCTTTTATAGAGATGCTTCATTTTTCATTCCTGACATTATTTCTTAGTGTTTTTTCTCTTTTCTTCTTGATCAGATTTCCTCATGTATTATCAACTTCTTTAGTCTATTGAGAAAGCCAACTTTGGATTTGCTGATTCTTTCAATATGTTGATAATTATTTCATGAACTTTTGGTCCTATTACTATTTCCTCTTTAAAGTTTTCTCTAGATTAATCTTCTTGACATGAATATCTGGATCACTTACATGCAGCTTTTCTTTTAAAAAAGGCATTTATAACACAGATCCTGTAAACTTGGTTTAACC
The DNA here is from genome assembly GCA_029593785.1 of Cabassous unicinctus. Classification (NCBI taxonomy): domain Eukaryota; kingdom Metazoa; phylum Chordata; class Mammalia; order Cingulata; family Chlamyphoridae; genus Cabassous; species Cabassous unicinctus. The sequence continues at coordinate 51,235 of JAQZBX010002549.1, forward strand.
TGAACATTCCATATGTTCTATGTATTGTATTACTATTAACATTCAGTTCAAAATATATTCTTAATTTGCATTGTGATTCTTTTTAAATCATGGGTTACTTTGAAGTGAATTGTGCTGAATTGCTGATTAGTTAAATCAAATTCATATGCTTAGAAACTAGATGGACAGGAGGGCATCCTTTTGTAGTTTGCAAGTACAAATTATCCAGTTTACAAGGACTTAACCAGGAGGAAGTGTTGTTATAACAAGTTCACTGAGAACTGTGAAAGGAAGTTTTATGCAGGCTTCAAATCATTCATGAACAAATAGGCTACTATCACTTAATAGTGTGCATTGAGGAATATTATTGAGAACATTTCATCAAAAATATTCTCACAAATCATCATAGACCCACATGCATGTCTAGATAGGTCTGAAAGATGTTTCTGAGTTAAACAGGTATGGGGAAATAAAGCTTTTTGAAAATGTCTTTATTTGCATTTTTAAATTTTTAAAAATATTACACAGAGTTAAAAATCAATATTATATTTTAAAATCTTTGTTATATTAGTTATGCTGTCATATGAGTCTTTTAATTTATTGTCATAGAGATGAAGATTAAATTGTTATTACTAAAATTTCATGAGTTAGTATCACAAGAAATCATGACTTCCCTATGTTCATGGGAATAAACTAGAAATTAAGACTTTCAAATGTTCATGTGCTTGTTAAGTTCATGTATCAACTTGGCTAGGTTATGGTATCCAGTGGCTTGTTCAAGCAATCACTGGCCTTATCATTACTGTGAGAGAGTTTTGTGGACTTATATTATTAGTCAGTAGGCTGCATCTATGAGTGCTTACATCTATAATCAACAAAGGAGTTTGCCTTCAGCAATGAGAGAAGTCTCACCCAATTAGGTAAAGACCCTAATGGAGAATTAATCATTTCAGATATCAGAAAGAAGAATTTATATCTCACATCTGCCAGCCAACTTTTCCTGGAGCATTCATCAAAATCTTCATCAGAGTTCTTAGCCTGCTGCCTGACTTACAGAATTCAGACTTGCCAATCCCTATGGCTGCCTGAGCTAATTCCTATCAAAAACCTCTTAATATTTATCTACATAAAAAGAAAAGCTATTTAAGAAGAGGCAATTTAAAAGAAAACAATCTTACATTATCTAGATTAATTTCATTTTTGGAGATAGGAAATCTCTCAGAGAAATACCAATATTTTAAAAGAATACCACCAAAGTTTCTTTATTAAGCAACTGCATGACAAGAAATTTTAGTCAATCTGGCTTCAATTATTAAAGAAGAGCAAGATTTTCCAAAGATGATGAGTCCATCCATATTACTGATTATAAAATAATAAGAAACTCAGTGCAGAATATATTCTCAGGTCTAGAACACAGATGTGATATTTGGACAGGAAATTGTAAGTTCTATAACCATAGATGATAAATAAGTCAAAGGAATGGGAGATATTGCCTAGGTAGAAAGATAGAAATAAAGGAAGGACTGGGACTATGTTCTAATGAGTTTCAACATTTAATATTTCATAAATAATTTTAACATATGTAATGTGGGGCCATAAAAATCCAAGAGAGTGTTGTGACCTAGGAGACCAGGACAGAAATGGATGACAGAAGGAGGAAATCAGGGAAATTGTTGAGGATTCTTGTAGGGTGAAGATGCTTTTAGTAGTTTCATTGAGATGGATGTAAGCAGATTCTCAAGGGCAGAGCATGTTAAGTGCAGAACGTTTAGGCCATATCAGAATGCATTGAGGAGCAAGCAGGAGGTTTGGACAAACCCACTAATTGCAACTCATTGGAAAAAGTTGACCTCAATTGGCAAAAGAATTTAATAACTGGAGAAGTAAAAATCACATACGAATAAAATTTAAATATGTTAAGATAGTATTTTGATAGAATCAATATATGAAAATTGGCAGTATTTATAAGTGGTAATGGGGAAAGGCCAAGTCACATTGCTTAATTTTGAGAACTCCCAAGAAAACAAAAAATAAGAAGTCACCTTGAGGTCTATTCAATTCTGAGGCAAGTTCCAGAGACAAACCACACTTTGCTCTTCTCTCAAAGTTTTGTGCTGTTCAGCTTATTTATTTATGGGAAAAGGCAACATCCATTTGTATTCCTTTTGTAGAGGGAAAACATTTAATAAATCCAATGACTGATCTATTCCATCAGGGAGAAAATCCTGATTGCACAGACTGCAGATACCAGACTTAATCAGGGTTTCCCTCCATGAGATGTGTTCTGTTCACCTTGGTTTGATTTTCAAGATAATTAAGAAGTTAAAATCCTCTTATGATGGTGGAAAATAAAGAGGTGAGGCCATTGAGAAGGATGAATGAAAGACTAATTTATTAATTAATTCAATAAATATGTTACAGTTAATTCTTTGTAACAGGAAATATTCAAAGTCCAGGAGATACAACAGGGAACCAGATGTACTGGCTCTATTTGGACAAATAGTTTAAATTTTCCAGAGGAAGACTGTGAATAAAAATAAAATGAGCCATTCTGGGAATATGGTGTTTGAGTAGGCAGGCAGGGCTCAGCTCTCTCTCAAAAACAATGGAGAAAGAGCCAAAAGTTTTCTGAGGGAACTGCTTTGGGGCTCAGAACATCAGGACTGTGTTACAAAACTCCAAGAGGTTGAGGGTCAGAGAGATGAACAACACATAACAACAATTGTGAGTTATCAAACCCCACAGTGGCTGGGAAGGGCTCCCTCCTACACCACAAATGTATTGGGCTGAGGTAAAACCCCAGCCTCACTGCAGCCAACCAAGAGGGGAACAGATATCTTCTTCCCTGTAAGTTGTTACAAGGAAAAGGGAGGGAGAGTCAGGCAGATTCTCTTCAGTGAATTCAGCAAGCAGAGCCTGCTTTGAATTTCAGATCTGGCCAGACCAAAATAATAGAAAGTAGAGAGTGAAACAGTCCTGTGAAAAGGTATACTTACAGGTGGCATCTGCTTGCCAGTCTGGAAACTGCATGGACAAAATTGCTTTTGGGTTTCTCTGTATCCTAACTCCTGGAAGAATATCTGCACACCATTTGTGAGTCCCTGGAATGATTCTGATAACTTAAGCTGGGCAGTTTTAAAGACTTAAAATGTGTTGAACCATATATCAAAGAAGAGCTGTGAAAAAAAAAGGCAAGAAAAAGATTGGCCATCAGAATAAATTCAACAACATATGCAGATGCCTAGATGTCAGCAAAAAATTACAAGCCTTACTAGGAAATGAAGAGATGGCTCAGACAAAAGAACAATTGAAATATTCTGAAGAGAAACAGGATTTAAGCCAATTAATCAGTGATAATCACACAACTCTCCTAAGTCAATTCAAAGAATTGAAAGAAAACATTACTAAAGAGATAAAGGAAATTAAGAAGATAATGGGTGAGCATAAATAACAATTTGAAAGCCTGCAAAGAAAAGTAACAGTGCATAAGAGGAATGAAAGACATGATGAACAAGATTAAAAATACACTAGAGGCACATGAGAAAAGATTTGAATTGCTTGAAGACAGATTAGTGATTTTGAGGGCAGAACATCTGAACTAGAAAAGACAAGAGAACAGAAAAAGAGAATGGAAAAATGGAACAGGGAATTGAATGACAAGAAATGCACAAACATACACTTAATCAGTGTCCCAGAAGAAGAGAATGGAAAAGGAGCA
>JAQZBX010002549.1:55031-71321 GCA_029593785.1 Cabassous unicinctus
ATTCTGAAAGCAGGAAAAGAAAAAAAAAAAAGCATCACAAGGGAACCTCAATTAGATTAAGTGATGACCAATCATAAGAAACCATGGAGGTGAGAAGAAAGTGGTATGGTGTATTTAAGGAATTCAAATAGAAAAACTGCTGGCCAAGAAATATGTATCCATCAAAACTGTCCTTCAAAAATGATGGTGAGTTCAAAGCATTCAAAGACAAAAACTGATAATATGTTACCAAAAGACCAGAATGACAAAAGATACTAAAGGGAGTGATGCAGCCTGAAAAGGAAAACAAGGGCAAGAGACTTGGAGAAGAGTGTCAAAATGAAGACTATTAGGAAGGGTAAATTAAAGGGTAAAAAGACAAACAAAAGTAAGATATGACAAGAGATAGCCAAAGGACAAAATGGATGAAGTAGGTAATGTCTTTACAATAATAATATTGAATACTAATGACTTAAGCTCTCCAAGCAAAAGACATACACTGATAGAATAGATAAAAAATATAAGCCATCTATATGTTGTCTACAAGAACCTTACCTCAGATTCAGGACACAACTAGGGTAAAAGTGAAAATGTGGAAAATTATATTACATAACAATAGTAACCAAAAAAAGAAAAAAGAAAAGAAAAAAAATCCAGAGTAGTGATACTAATATTGGACAAAATAGATTTTAAATGCACAATAGTTATAAAAGGTGGAGAAGGACATTATATATTAGTAAAAGGGGCAGTTCACAAAGAAGAAGAAACTATACTAAACACTTAGGCACCTAAACTGAGTGCCCCAAGATACATGAGACACACAGTGGCAAAACAGAAGGGAGAAATAGATGTCTCTACAATAATATTTGGAGACTTCATTACACTATTGTCAGTATTGGACAGAACATCTGGACAGAAGGATAAATAAAGAAATAGTGATCATGAATAATATGATAAGTAAACTTGGTCTATCAGACATCTATAAACATTGCACTCCAAAACAGCAGGATATACATTCTTTACAAGCACTTATGGATCATTCTCCCAGATAGATCATATGTTGGGTCACAAAACAAGTCTCAGTAAATTGGAAAAGATAGCTATTATACAAAATACTTTTTCTGATCATAACAGAATGAAGCTGAAAAACAATAATGGACAGAAAAAGGGAAAATTCACAAATATATAGAGTTAAAAACACAGTTTTAAATAATCAGTGTGTCAAAGAAGAAATTGCAAGAGTATTCCACAAATATCTTGAGATATATGAAAATGAAGACATAACATTTCAAAACCTCTGGGACACAGCAAAGGCAGTGCTGATAGGGAAATTCATAGCCCTCAATGCTTACATTAAAAAAGAAGAGGTTTTCTCTACCTAGATGAGCCCACAACAAATCTCAGTGCATACTTCCATCCTTCTTTCCATTTCTTAGCAAACTCTGTTCTTTTCCTCCATTTCCCAATAAATTCTTTTTACTGGCCTAACTCAACTGGCATGTTCCTAAATTCTTTTATGTAAAGAATAGTCATGAACCTAGAGGAATCCAACACTTCCCCAGCTTCATTTGGCAAACCATTGCCAGGAAACAGAAAGGCAAGTGGTGCTCCCCCACCCCACTAGAGACTGGTGAGATTTAATTAAGGCCTGTCTGTGCATTCTTTTGGTTCTGCCTTTTTAAAGGAATTCCTAGATCAGTTCCCACAGGACAAAAACTCAGTCTGCCCAGAATTTTGGCTCTCTCTTCAGAGATGGTAGGGGCAAGCCCCCATTCCATGTAGATCCAAGGAATTTCTGGTGGTGGGTAAAATCACCCTTGAGAGTTGACTGGGTATGTGGCCTAAGTCAAGCAGGAGTCTGCTGGGAATTTATTAGGCCTTCTCTGTGAGTTCCTTTTAATTAGAAGTGATTTTAGCCTACCAGTTTTAAGAGGTTCTGGATGGGCTCCCACATGACATAAACTCAGTATGCCCAGACATCTGGCTCCCTGTTCAGAGGTGGTAGATCCAAGGAAGTTATGGGTGACAGGTAAAAAAGTCATTGTGACCTGACTGGGCATGTGGCCTAAGTTGAGCAAGAGTTTACCTGGCCCTCATTGTGAGTTCAGAATGACTATCACCCATTGTATCATTTCCTTAGACCACTAGTTAACTCCTTTTAATTTAGAAGTGTCTTTAATCTTCCAACTACTGCTCTCCTCATTTTAGGTCTGTGAGATGCATTAGAATGCCTTAGAAACTGAAAATGTATTTGATAGCAAGGCATGAGTCCCACCATTGGTAGCTTCCTGTTTCTGGCAAGTCACAGAAAAATTAGTCTCTAGTTTTTTTTAATGGGTTTTTAATGTTGGGTTTAACTGCAGAACTTGAATACTGAGAGTCACCATGAGATGAGTTCACTCATGACTAACTCCTAAGAATTCTGAAAAGTAGGCAAAAGAAATGTCCCTAGCCAGGTCCTTTCCTAGGGTGAGCCTAGATTGAGTGTTCAGCCTGTGAACTAGACCAAGATGGCCCCAAGACCTCTAAGGCTCTGGGGATACCCAGAGACATAAAGTTCCCAATCCCCAGAATGTGAGGACAGTGAGCAGTACACCCCAGTTTTCAGGATGCTGGCTCAGTGAGCAATCCATTCAATCAGGTCTAGTGGTGGGGTACCAATCAGACTGATGAATGCATTTACCCTCCCCTAGGATAATGGGTGGCTCTTCCAGGATTCCAGTAGGCTCCCCATCGGGGTGCCTTCTCCGAAACTGGGATGATCTGCCAACTGATAGTCTAAAAAAGAAGCTAATCTTTTGTGCCACACCAAGTGGCTTCAGTAAAGCTGAGAGTGGGCTCTGTATGGGACCCTGAATACCAGTTAAGCTTGTATAAGTGAGCAGGATAGGACAGATCTGAGGGCCAGGGACCACATAACCATGTCTTCTTTAAGGGATGAGGAAATGCACTAAGATTCAATGGTTCTTGACCATTCCTAGCTCCCTACCTATTCCTTTGTAACACTCCAATCCTTCCAGTGAAAAAGCCTTTGTAGGGCTTTACCCCTTGCCAGGAGGTAACTAATGGGATACAACTTCAAGAGCAGCCACAATGCATGTCTTGTCAGGGGCAAGTCTTCTCTGGACCACTTAGCTCCATACTTAGAAGCTGCCTGGGGATTTTCCTGGAGAAACTAAGCAGAAGGGTCCTACATGAGGTTTTTGTCATGGACAAACACTTGGAGTTTTGTATTTAGGTGATTCTAAAGTTAAGTCTTTCCCTAAGCAAATTAAGTGTAAAATTCTCTCTTCTGTTCTAATCTGTGCTTGCCTTAACTTTGTAACTCTGCTCATGCCTAGGAACTCATAAACCAGATTTGGTGTTTGCCTCTTACAAATTGGATATTAGTGAAAACCTAAAAATGAGTCTTTAAATGTCAATACTTTATTGTAACTGGATTTGATGTATGATTCACAAGAATTAGTTCAATGGCTAGCAAAGCAGAAAAACTTAGCAAAGTTGTAACTAATAAAATTGCTTTAGTTGCTTAGTTATTAAATAAAATTGCTCAAATTGTTTTAAAGTGGAAACTGTAACTAAGAGTTAAGATAATTATAGATTCCTTTACATTTTAAAACAGCAGAAGGGTAATACCTGAAATTGCTATAAGAGGGTAGATTTAGCCTAGAACTTATTATTGTGATGGTAATTCTAAACTAATTTCACCTTAGTTTATGGTTACTTCAGGTCTAGCCACAACCTTGCTTTAGCTCACTAGCCTCAGGTCTCCCATAGATTTCAGCTATTGTGATGGAAATTATAAACTGAGTTTGTCTTTGTTTATGGTTGCTTCAGGTCTAGCCTAAACCCTTGCCTTTGCTTATGATTATTTCATGATAATTTCTTTCCCTTATGGCTCAGAGAAAAGAAAATATGGGACAACTCTACCTCCTAACCTTCCACTAGTGTTAGTGACCCTGCTTTCTCTTGTGGCTCCAGGTGTTTGTGGCCTGGTAGAATACTTGACACTCAGGTTGGATGTCCACTCTTCCAGTCCAGCAGCTGAGAACTGGGGAGGGGCCTCCCACGTTAATTGTCAATGTTCCTAATAAGCAGCAAGTCATGAGAAAAACCAGTTTCCCTGAGGCTTCAATGACCTCAGTGAGGATATACTGGAATTAGTTTTTTTCATCCAAGGTCTATTAAAGTCAAAAAAGAGAAATAAGCAAAACTCTGAAGTAAAAGAAAATGTTAATTATATTTTATAGCATTGGGCATATTTTGGTTATAAGCCAATAATTAAAGAACTAAATTCTTGTGCAAAACTTCCTGGTCACCGTGCAAATTAGAATAATTAGAAATAGCCTTCAAATAATTCTTTTAAATGTTATTTTACAGTTAAACTTATTTTGTAAAAGAATGATAGTTTTAAGTAACTTTAGTGAGCTGTATTTTTATGGCTAACTCTCTATTTGTGACTGCCAATTTGCTCAGTGTACATTTCTATACATCAGGATGGTAATACCAAATTAAGATATGAAATTTCTTAAAAGAGATCTATTCAAATTGTAAAATTAAATATGCATTTATATATGTGAATAAGTATTCCTATAGACCAAATTAGGCTAAGCAGGGTGGGAAGGTCATATAGAACTCTGAATATAGAAACAATTCGGAAAGGGAAAAACATTTTCCTAAGATCTTTGACCTACACAACTCCTAAGGCCTTCTCTTTGCAAGAGCTCTGAAGGAGGGATTAGGTGTGTCAGATTAAAACAATATCCTCTAGGCTATGGAATTAAGGATCAGTTTGCCCTGCAATTCCCTGATTTAAACCTACCAGCCTTAATATAAGGGTGGTTGATAATCCAATTAACAAATTTCAATAAGTAAAGGAAAAGTCCTTGAAAATTATGGAAATAATTTTTAAAACAAATTTAAAAATTATATTCTAAAACTTAGCAGTTGGTAATCTTTTAAGATTATTGACACATTTTGAATTTTATTTAAGAAAAGAAGTTTTAGCCTCCTGTAAAGGGAGGAAAAAGAACATTCCTTGCATAAACTCTAATGGTTTCAATTTTATTTATCTTGAGTGTAATCTCCTCAGGTTTATAGGATACCAATTAAATAAATTAACATTATATGTATTAAATCCTTAAGCTGAAAGGTATACATTCATGTTTAATGAAAGTAAGTTAAAGAAGGAAATGTAGATCTACATTCTCTTAAATGGATAATGTAAATTTCTTTACAATTAACAAGCTTATTAATTGTATAATAATAAGCTTGTTTCAAGTTAAAGTAAGTTCTACTTATAAGAAGTTTTCTTCTTCTAAACTGAAGCATTTAAATGGCTAATTCCTGGAAGCAATTATTAATTAGAAACTTAGATTGATATTAATAATAAAAAGTAACTTCATAACAGGAAAATCTGTCAGAGGCCACCTCAATCTGCATATTAAAGTGGTGGTAAGGAAAGATAAACTTGATTCCTTTAGGACTCCTCAGTTTACAAAAAGTAATGGAGAAAGTAGTTTTTCCTTTGCTGCTAAAGGGAAACACCATAATGAATGTAGTCTTGGTAAAGAAGTAAAAGTAAAAAGTACTGAAATAGTTAAGTTCATTTGAAATGTTATACATTGCATTGAAGTATTTAGAAAGTGTTCAAAAATTAAGATAGATTTCAGTGTCCTCAAACTCTCTTGAACATTTAAAGCAGACCTTCCATACCCTGCATTTTGCCTCTCCATTTGAGTTATTGGGTAGGTCACTAACCCCTAAAACAATAAAAGAACCTATTACATCTCTGAACATGCTCCTGAAGTAGATGGAGAGTATGATGCAGTTTCAGACTCCTGCAGCAGCCAGCATTGGCTCAATTTGGCCAGGTGTACAATGGACACAGCCTCCAGACTAGCTCTGTTTCATAATGTTGAAGGGTGTTATGCATCAGGCTGGTGAAATCTTGAAGCCTAACTTCCTAGCTTCTCACTGAGGTCAATGGTGTTGCAGCATGCTGGCTGTGTGAAGAGCATATCAATGATTACCACAGTGATGTAAGTAGAACTTAAACACAATTGGCATTATGGCCTGCTCCAGTGGAGAGATAACATGTATGGTATTGCAAATCTGGTTAGATCTATTAACTGCAGCTCAAAGAGAAACTTATGCATTGATGGATGCATCAATTTGCATTAAATACTGAACCTATATCTCTTCTATTCTAGATCATATGCAGAGGGAAATTAAACAAGATAAAAGTCCTGGTTTATTTAATTCATTTTCTAAATAATTAATCAAAGTGCCTATGAAACAAAAGACTGGAACTCTTAAATACTGTCTTTATTTTGCTTTCCATATACCTGTCTTGTTATTGCCTATACTGTCTTTGTGAGTGTATGACTAGGGCAGTGCCTCTCTTCTTACCTCTCCCAGCTGTTCTAAGCATAACCATTGCTGTGGGAAGTGGGGTTGGCAGTTCATACCCAAACCCAGCAGGCCTACCCCAATCTCTCCCTAGAATTAACCAACAGCATAAAAGAACTCAAGGAAGAATGCTGTTTCCCAACAGCTTTGGGAGGATGCAGTCTCTGAAGACACAGGGAATTTCTTACATTTGTGGATCAGTGTGTCATGGCTGGTCCTCTTTTTGGGCCCACACATCACCATCCTCTTTTTCCTCTTTGTGGGACAAAGTATCTTAAAATTTCTAATTAATTTTATTTCTTTTTTAAAACAATTTATTGAAGTATATCATTCATACATGAACATACATAAGCTATAAGTATTCAGTAAACATCATGAACTTAGCAAACAAGCATGCATACATCATACACGGCTCTCACACATCAACCCCCCCAACACAATGCATTGCTATAAATCATTTGTTAACAAATCATGAAAGAGTATCATCAAAGTATTGCTACTAACTATAGTATGTATCTTCCTTCCCTTTACATTTTTTAAGGATTTATTTATTTATTTATTTACTTTTATCCATTTTTATGTCCTCCCATTTTTGCAGTTTCTGTGCCCATTCAATGGGCAACTCTGTCTGTTTCCTTTCCTCTCTTCTCATCCTTCTGCTCCTATCTTCACTGGGATTCAGTCCTCAGAATCTCTGATGTGGGAGAGAGGCTTCCTACTGCCTGTACTATCACTCATTTCATGAACATACATAAATTATAATTGTTCAGTAAACACTGTGAATTTACAAAACCAACCTGCATAACACCATACAGGGCTCCCACACATCACCCCACCACAAATACTTTGCATTGTGGTGAAACATTTGTTAACAGATTATGAAAGAGCATCATCAAAGTATTACTATTAACTATAGTCCATATATTCCTCCCCTATACATTTCTAAAGCATTTATTTATTTATTTACTTTTATCCATTTTTACCACCCCCATTTTGCTGGTATCCATTCACTGTGCAACTCTCTGTGTCCATTTCCTGACCTCTCTTCTTATCCTTCTCATCCTTCTACTGTGTTCACTGGGATTTGATCCTTGAAAACTCTGATGTGGGAGAGAGGCATCCTACCAGCTGCACCACCTTAGTTCCTGATTTTTCAGTGCATCTCATCTTGGCTCTGGCTTTTATCACTCTACTGTTAAATCATCATCTTGCTTTGTGGCTCATGGGGCCTCACAGCACACCTGTGCACAGGGCCTGATGGTGTACCTATGCACAGGGCCTGAAGGTGCATGTAGCTGTTGGCAATGCTTGTAAACTGATCTGTTAATCTGGGCATGATTAAGTTATGATTAGGATGTTGACTGGGCCACAACAGTAGGGTGGGGAGCCCCATCCCTTGGTGGGTGGGGGAATTGAATATAAAAGGCAAGGCAAAGGACAGAGGAAGCAGTTTTTGAGAAGCAGTTTTGATATTGGAGAGAAGGCCCCAGGAGAAGAGAAGTGAGCCATTTGCCTGATGATCTACAGCTGACCTTGTGGAGGAAACAGGAGCTAAGCCTGGAGAGAACCACAATCCCAGGAAGAGAGGAAGCAAGAAGCCTGAACCCTGGCAAACGTTGGCAGCTGTCTTGCTCCAATACGTGCCAATGGACTTTGGTGAGAGAAGAAACTTACACTTTCTGGCCTGGTAACTGTGGACTTCTACCTCAAATAAATCTTCTTTATAAAGGACAACCCATTTTTGGTATGTCACATAAGCACCCCTTCAAGCTGACTAATACATAATTTGGTACTGAGGAGTGGGGAAGTGATTTTTCAATTATCAAAATGTTGGAATGGATTTATAAATGGGTAAGGGATATTTTTTGGAGGAATTGTGAAATGCTTGATAGAAAAGGCCTAGATCACTTGAAGAGACTATTGATAGTAATATGGATGCTAAAGAGACTTTCTTTGATGCCTTACAAGTAAATGATGAAACTATTATTGGAAACTGGAGTAGAGGCGATCCATGTTTTAAAGTTGCAGAGAACTTAGCAAGATTAACTCCTGGTGTTATATGGAAGACAGAATTTGAAAACGGTCAACTGGAACATTTAGCTGAAGAACTTTCCAAGGTAAACTCAGAGAATGTGGCTTGGCTTCTCCTTGCAGCTTATAGCAAAATACTAGATGAGCAAAATACACTAAGGATGGAATTTTGGGGCACAAAGAAAATAGAAACAGATTCTGGAACTTCCAAGTTTCTGGAAATCAAATTCCCAGGTGAAAATGCCCTATTTGAAGACTTTACTAAACTTGGAACTTGTAAATCAGAATTGAAGATGAAGTTATCTCGGAAAGACTTGTGGGAAGTCTTACTGTCTGATGTCTTGGACCCCTGCTTCCTGCATGCTAAACCAAAAATTTTTGACAGAGCTGTATGAACCAAACCACTGTCAGCTTGGACAGAAGAGGACACGGAAAGTAGAGATTGAAGGAGAAACAGCTTTAAGAAGAAAACCGTCTAAGCAGAGATCTGGGATTAAGACATCTCCTTGGGCCAAGAGAGGGGTCCCACCCATATGTACAGAGAGGGTGAGTTTGTCCCAGCAGTTGAAGAAGGTGGATGTTACCACCCAATGTTCTGGGAGAGTCTTCTGCCCCAGGGTACATGGAGGGTGGAGCAATTCCTCAAAGATTAGGGCAGTTAAGGTCAACACCCCATAGGTCTGAGAGGGATGTACCTGTCCCACACAGACTAGAGAAGGCCAGGTGATCAACCCATTGCTCTGAGAGGGTTGAACCTGTATGCCAAAGGTTAGGGAAGGCCAGGTGGTCAACTCATTGCTCTGAGAGGGTTGCACCTATATGCCAAAGGTTAGGGGAAATGTTGTCTTCATCTCAAGTACTAGCGGGGCTAAGACTCTAACCCAAAGATTGGGTAAGGTGTGGCAATCACCCCAACACTCTTGGGTGGTGAGGTCTGGAGCTTGGTCGACACCTAAATGCTTGATGAGGTTGGAACCAAGAAAAGAGCCATTGGGCAAGCCTGTGGAAAGAGTGGGTACCCTTGTGGCCCCAAGGAGAAGAAATCATCATCTTAAGAATGACTCTCATGCTTTGAAATCAAATGGAGGATGCCCTGCAGTTTTACTGAACTGTAAAGGATCCATGACTCATGTTTAACACACCAATTTCTCCTTATGATAATGAAAATGTTTATCCTTTGTCTTTCCATTTGTGTATTGGAAGCAGTTAAATGGTTTTGTAAGTTTCAGAGGTCTATAGCAGACAGGACTTTGCCTCAGATGAACTGTATTTCTTTAAAATGATTATGACATGATTTTGTAGTTGAATCATTACTGATTTAAGATTTTTTAAATATTGTAATGTATTTTTGGAATTCAGAGGGTGGAGTTTAGCTGTTGGCCAATTTAATGTAATTATGAATTCCAAAAATATAATTGAATCATGCTTGTAAACTGATTTGTTAATCTGGGCATGATTAAGTTATGATTAGGGCATTGACTTGGCCACAGCAGTAGGGTGGTGAGCCCCACCCCTTGGTGGGTGGGGAATCAAATATAAAAGGCAAGGCAAAGAACAGAGGAAGCAGTTTTTGAGAAGCAGTTTTGATATTGGAGAGAAGAACCAGGAGAAGAGAAGCAAGCCACTCACCTGATCGCCTACTGCTGACCTTGTGGAGGAAACAGGAGCTAAGCCTGTAGAGAAACACAGCCCAGGAAGAGAGGAACCCAAGAAGTGTGAACCCTGGCAAACTTTGGCAGCTGTCTTGCTCCAACATGTGGCAATGGACTTTGGTGAGAGAAGAAACTTATGCTTTCTGGCCTGGTTACTGTGGACTTCTACCCCAAATAAATCCCCTTTATAAAGACCAATAAATTTTTGGTATTTCACATTAGCACTCCTTTGGCTGATTAATACAGTGCACCTGTGCTTGGGGCTCACCTGCTTGTGGCACCTGGGGTGCTCACCTGCTCATGGGACCTGGTGGTGCACCTGTGTATGGGGCCTGATGGCACACTTGCTCATGGGGCCTGGCAGCTCAACAACTCACAGGGCCTGGAGGCACACCCATGCATGGGTCTTTGGGGCCTCACCTGCTCATGAGGCCTGGTGGCTCACCTGCTCATGGGGCCTGGTTGTGCATCCACACACAGGACCTGATGGCACACCCACTAGTGGGGCCTGGTGGTGCACCCATGCACAGGGCCTAGTGGCCCATATGCCTTCTATATTTTTCTTTTTTTTTAATGGGAGGTCCCAGAGATTGAACCCAGGTACCTCCATATGGGAGATGGATGCCCAACCATTTTAGCCACATCTCTCCCCCTGCTATATGTCTTAAGGTTGATCAAAGATACCTAGAGTTTAAGTCATTTCCCATACAGGATGGTTCTATAATAAATCAGGTTTAGTTTATCAACAGCATTCTAAAAACCAGACCTAGGGAGAAAGACTAGGTCTGGAGACACATGCATGGTTTCTAATATAGCGAATGTTTAGCCTACCCTGATTATCACAAAATCAGGTCAGTGAGAATATTCACAATTTTATTGCTTACAGAATCAATGCCTTATTAGTCATGTGGGGATTTCATCTTGTTCCAAATAGGTTCCTGGACCTGTCTTCTCTCAAACTGAATAGAATAGCCAGAGAAGTTTATGCCCTGTCTGGCAGGGACTACTGCCATAACCAGCAGGAAGTAACTACAGAATAATGACCATTACCCCTCAGTACCCCTTTAAGAATAAGCACATGAACTCTCTGAGGGGGAGTTGAGGCTTGTTAATATAGGGAAATGAGAAGATGAGCCACAGCATGGCAAACAGACAACATTCCCAAAAGATACCACGAAGATCTTGATGTTAACCTTAAGGTCCCAGTTTCCCTTTCTGAGACCTCCCCTTGGCCCCAGATATTTCAAACAGCCCTCACCATTGGCCCCTACCATTGGTGGGGTAGCTAATGAAGCTGGGGCCCCACATTCAAATTAGCAAGGGGAGGGGTAATCAATAGTTTAATAAGAAAAATTGCACAAACCTGATTGCTCTGTCTGCAGACAGGAGCCCACACCAAATCTTGGTAAATGATTCCATCCTTTTCTCCCACTTTTCAGCAAGCTCTATTCTTTCCCTTGATTTCCCAATAAATTTTTTCTAATGACCTAAAAAAGAAGAAATAAGGGAGTGATGTAGCTCAAACCCAGAATATACTAGGCTCTGGGTTTGATCCTTGGTACCTCCTCAAAACAAAACAAACAAATGAAAAAAAAAGCTCTCATTGTAGAATGGAAATAGAATGGAAATAGCTCAGTGGTTGAGTGTCTGCTTTCAATGAACAAGTTCCTGGGTTTAATCCCCAGAACCTCCTAAAAAAAAAAAAAAGAAAGAGTTAAAACTGAAGATCTAACTGCACCCTGGGAAGAAATAGAAAAAGAACAGCAAACTATACCCAAATCAAACCAATTCAAAGGAAAGAAATAATAAAGATAAGAGCAGAAATAAATAAAATAGAAAACTCTATAGAGAATATCAACAAAATCAAAAGTTGGTCCTTTGAGAAGATCAACAAAATCAACAAACCCTTAGATGACAAAAATGAGAGAATATGCAAAAAAGTAAAATCACAAATGACAGGGGGACTTACAACAGGCACCTCAAGTAATAGAGGTCATGAGAGGATAGTATGAAAAACAGTAAGCCAAAAAACTAGATAATGTAGATGAGGTAGACAAATTCCTAGAAAAACACTAATTACCTTCAACAACACTAGAGGAAATAGAAGCCCTTAACAACAAATCACAAGTGAAGAGATTGAATCAGTTATCAAAATATTGCCACAGATGAAAAGCCATGGACCAAATGGCTTCAGAGGTGATTTCTATCATTCATTCAAAGACAATCTAATACCAATCTTGCTCAAGCTTTTCCAAAAATTTGAACAGGAAAGAATGCTATAAAACTCACTCTATGAAGCTAATACCACCCCTATACCAAAATCTGAAAAAAAATTATGAAAAAAGAAAATTACAGACCAATATCTCTAATGAATATAGATGCAAAAATCCTCAAAAAAATACTTACAAAGAGAATCCAAAAGCACATTAGAAGAATTATACAACACAATCAAGTAGGTTTTTTACTGGGTAAGCAAGGGTGTTTCAACAGAAGAAAATCAATTAGTGGAATAAACCACATTGATAAACTGAAGAAAAATCACATGATCCAACCCTATCTCACACTCTACCCATCACAGAGCAGCACTGCCAAATCCAACCACATTGCTGCACCACTGTCATGTCCATCCACTTCAGAATTACACACTTCCATCTTCCATGGATAGTCCAACCCAAACCCCACTTTACTCTTCCTCATGGACCAGCACCACCAAACACATCACAACACTGTACCATTCTCACACCCCTCCACTGGCCAAACACACACTTCCACCTTATCATAAATTTTCCCATCTGAGCAATGACTCACCAACCTCTACTACCTTTCTGTTTCCTGTAAAACAATCTTCCAGACCCTACCTCTGTAAGTCTGCTCAATTTGCTTTATTAATATCAGTGAGCTCATGTAACATTTGTCCTTCAGTGCCTGGCTTGCTTCATTCAACATAAGGACTTCAAGATTCATTCATGTTATCCCTCATGTTAATACTGAATTCCTACTGACAGCTGAGTAATATTCCATTGAGTGTATATACTGCAATTTGCTTATCCATTCTTTTGTTGATGGACATTTGGGTTGCTTACAACTTTTGGCAATAATGAATAATGCCACTATGAACATTGGTGTTCTTATATCTGTTCATGTCCCTGCTTTCAATTCTTCTGGGTATATACCCAACAGTGGGATTGCTGGATCATACAGCAGTTCTATAGCTAATGTCTTGAAGAACCACCAGCTGTCCTCCGCAATGGCTAGATCATTCCACATTCTCACTAGCAATGGATAGGTGTTCCCTTTCCTACACATCCTCTCCAACACTGGTAGTTTTCTAATTTTTTAATAGCCACAAATGTAATGGTTGTAAGATGTTATCTCATTGTAGTTTTAATTTGCATTTCCCTTATAGTTAATGACGTTGGGCATCCTTTCATGTGCTTTTAACAATTTGTATATCTTCCTTGGAGAAGTATGTATTTAAATCTCTTGCCCATTAAAAAAATTTTTTTTCTTTTGGGTTTTCATTTTTGAGAACTAGGATTTCTTTATATATGCTGGATATTGGGCTCCTATTGGATAGATGGTTCCCAAATATTTTCCAATTCAGTAAAAAATGCTGTGGTAATTTTTATTGGGATTGCATTAAATCTGTAAATCAGTTTCAGTAGGATACACATCTTAATGATGTTTACTCTTATCCATGAACAGGAAATATTCTTCCATTTATTTAGATATTTTTTTATTTCCTTTAGCAGTGTTGTGTAGTTTCAATGTACAAGTCCTTTACATCTGTAGGTAAGTTTATTCCCAGGAATTTGATTCTTTTATTTATAATTGTAAATGGGATTTTTTCTTGATTTCATCCTCAGATTGCTCATTATTGGTACACAGAAATGCTACTTATTTTTGAATGTTGGTTTCGTATGTTGGCACTTTACTGAACTCATTTATGAGCTCTAGAAGCTTTGTTGTAGATTTCTCAGGGCTTTCTATGCAAATGGTCATGTCATCTGCAAATAGTGAAATTTTTACTTCTTCCTTTCCAATCTGGATGCCTTTTATGTATTTTTTCTTGCCTAAGTGCTTGAGCAAGTACTTCTAACACAATGCTAGATAAAGGAGGTAACAGTGGGCATCCCTCTTTTTTTCCAGACCTTAGGGGAAAAGTTATCCATGGAACTGAGTGGAAAGCTGGGAAAAGGAGCAGAAGAACCCTGGAGTTTTGCAGGTCTGTGGTTAAAACTATAATGTTGGGAATGTTCTATTGGCAAATATGGCAGGGGAGGATTACAGGTCTAGGTTGTTGGAAGTGGGGATATACAGGACAGGGTGCACCTGGGGCAGGATTTATGGAATATGTTAGCGTTCATCTTTTCATAGTGTGTAATATCAATGGGTGGAGAACCAAACAATAAACAGGAAAATATTAAACTCCCATCCTGAGAAGTTCTGCTATATTCTAAATTAGAGGGATAACAATCCCTCCAGAAAAGAGGCAGTGCCTAATAAAGGAAAACAGACCAATTTGTCAAGTTGACAATATTATTGCAAGTAACTATGATTCTTGTTATTCAATAAGTGAAACTTAGTGGTTAACATAGGTTCTGATGAGAGGGTAAGGGAAGAATAAAATAGATGGTGCATAAGGCTTTTTTAGGAGAATATAATTGTCTGCATAATCTTCCAATAATGGGTTCAGGTCATTTTAAATTTCATCAAAACCTTTAAAAGTGTACTGCCCAAAATGTAAATGTAGGGAAAATAGAAGGAATGCCCCTTCCTTGAACTTCCTGCAGAAGGGCTGGGAGGGACAGGGCCATATTGGTCAATGGCCCATTCTCCCTAATTAGGATAGAGACTGGCACCAAGATCACAATCAGTCTGCTACAAAAGAATATTAATTGCTCAAACCCTTGATTTACTGTTCTGGGAACACCCATAGGGAAGTGCTTACTGTTAACCATTCCATAAGCTAGGTATTAGCTAGCTCCCCTCTTTGTTCTGTGCTACCCTATATAAGCTTTGTTTCCCCACTGTATGGGTGTGGTCACTGCCTGATAGCCATCATAAGGACATGTGGGTAAATAAAGTGTCATCGCTGCTGCTGGCCTTATGGCTTCTGTGTGGATTCTTTGGAATTCCAAAAGCATTTGTTGGCCTTTCAGGATAGACTCTCCTGCATTACAATTGGTGTAGTTGGCAGGATATTCCAGAGAATCCCATAAGGGATAAGGTAGTTGAAAGCATGCCAGCCTTCTAGATACTGTAGGGGAGACCCTACAGTACATGGGGGATCTGCTGCAGGTGGGTTCCTGGGGTGGTAATGAACTTCTATGTGGCACAAGCTTGCCCAGCTGAGAGATGATTAAGGACCCATGAGGGAGTTGGGGGATGCCCCGATACACTCCCACTGGATTAATGCAGTTAGAGAAAAGAGCAAAGGTAACTTTTATTAAGAAAGAGAAATGTGCAGTGGCTGCAGCCATTGCATGGCCCTTCCTCCTTACCTTGCATGATAGTATGAATAAGCTGTTAGCAGCCAAAGCAAAGACAAGGTGAGTGGAGGAAGAATTAAGAGTTGGAGAAGGATCTCTGACCAATACAGGTGGATCAGAGGGGAAATTTAACTGATTAATGCATAAGAACAGGTGCAGACAAAGGCCTGTCAATACGTGCAGGTTAAAGGAAAGAATTACAACTAGAAAGGAATTTGCAGACTTCCACCTCTGCATTAGTGGCTGTTCTCTCTGAGCAACTAAAGCTGGAGGTAGTGACTCAGGTGTAGAAACTATAGAAGAATCCTTAAATCACGTTAAACTGCTTGTGCAAAGGAAGTCTAAATCAGAGATACAACTTCCCACACAAGCAGAAGTGCTAAATAAGGCACTTGTCAATGAAATTATGCTTGTAAGAAAACATTCTGCTAAAGAGTTAACTAAGATAAGGAAAACATTCCAGCAGCAACTCTGTAATCCCCCTACTGCCTGAATGATGTGGCTGTGGGCTAGTGAGGGCTGATAGAATTAAACTGCTGGAAGAGTAGAAAAACTTAGCAAAATTAATGTTCTCTGTTTTGTTTCCACGCTAATTATAATTGGGCCTGTATAGCCAAATTGATAAAATTAGTGCTGTTAAAGTTTGGTAATTTTGAACTGGACAAATTTATGAAAGTAATAGAATAGAACAATGCTAGCAGCTTTTGTAAACCTGCAATTAAAAA